>VOQK01026464.1:0-21931 GCA_015052645.1 Benitochromis conjunctus
TGACATTTTTACTTCTTTAATTATTTTGACTGTTTTTTCGATAGTTTTGAATTGAGCTAGGGCCATCAGCAGGACCAGTATCTGTTCCTTCGTGTAAAAAGAAACAGAGATCTGAGTTCTGATCCATACAAAATGACCAACAGCAGGCCACTGATGTGAATGTCTCTGACCAGGCACTCAGAAACAAACTTTGCGAGGGTGGCCTGAGGGTCTGACATCCTCTAGTCGGCCCTGTGCTCACTGCCCGGCACTGTGGAGCCCAGTCGGTATTTGTTATAGAATACTAGAATGTAGCAGACATGAAAGGATTTGAGGAAACGTTAGAAAATATCATGCTGCCTGTATTATTATTCAGGATGACCAGTCGATGATGCAGAGACCTCTAAGTTCTAGGTGACTGCTGTTAAATGTCGGGATGAGATCCTTGGACCCACTGCCAGAGCCTACACTGTCACGGTGGGTTCTGGGTTCCTCCTGTTGCCTGGTCTCAAATGGTGAGAGTATGCAGGTAGTTCCTGGAGGATAAAGTAATTGATACCACTGACTGGCTCGCCTTAAACCAATAGAACACCTCTGGGACATTATGTTTCACCTCTGGGACATTATGTTTCAGTCCATCCAACGCTGCCAGGTTGCACCTCTGACTGTCCAGGTGCCCAAGTCCAGCTCTGGGAGGAGATCCCAGAGTACACTATCCATTGTCTCATTAGGAGCATGTCCCAGTGTCGTCAGGCATGCATAAAAGCACAGGGGCTCCATACAAACTACTAAGAACCATTTTGAGTTGCTGCAGACTAGTCTGATGCATCATTTTTTCACTTTGATTTTCAGGGTATCTTTGAATTCAGCCCTCTGTAGGTTGATCATTTTCATTTCCATCAAACGATGTGGATTTTTTTTTTCTTTCCTAATACATTTCACGTTTTTTTTCGTTTTTTTTCTCTCTCATTGAGATTCCACTAAGGTTCGATACCACACATGCTTAATTTAAATCTGATGTGAGCTGCATGCATGGACATACACAGAAAAGAACGACAGGAAGTTAAGTTTCAGGTGTTTATGTGCATACAGTATATTGTAATGTGTTTTGTATTTGTTTTCCATGTGCAACAATAGTATAATTCCTGCAACATCCAGGTCCAGTGGCATAGCTGCCTTTGCATTCATGTCCAGAATCCAGTTTTTTAGCCATGTATATTTTACCGAGTGCCCAGAGAAGTGAGATTTGATCTGACCATATTAACAGCTGTCACAAGGTAGAAATAAGAAATGACTATGATGTGGGATCATATATGCAAGTATACCAATCTGAGGCGTTAACAAAGGGGAAAAAAAGAAAGAAAAAAGTAAAAAAAGAACTGAGTATAGAACTCTTTAGCATGTAATGTGAAACTATGTGGATGTTATTGTTGTAATTTACATTCCCATGATGAAAGCTATTTCCAAGTGGAAACACATGCATTGAAAATTATGTTCTAACTATCATTGCATGTCCTGAAAAGTGTAGATAAAGCCAAATGAGCATTCTTTACATTAATCTCTGTGATGCAGAACAAATGTACACTGCAGTCACACCCAACTCTACATCTGTGCTGTATGAAATGACTCAAAGAAACGTATTCATCATCATTCACTTATTTTAATTTACATGAAGCTCTTTATTTAAATAGGTGCATTGCGACTTTGTCCACTGACACGATGCTTTAAATTCTGCTCTTTTACTGAGGGACTCAGACACTGGGAATAGATTGAATTTAAAATTAATTTAATCCTACATTTATTCCCCTCCTGTCTGTGATGTGACCTTGTACTGTCTGTTATCCATCACCCTACGGTGCAGACATGGTAGATGAGCTTTAGTTTTTGAATGAACGGTAGAGAGATGGGTTTTTATACCGGAATTAAAAATATATATGCATGTAGAAAGCAGCTCATCTAACAGTCCTATAACTATATCTCTAATGTACCCTTGCAAGCATTTGTCCTCTGATGGATTTCTACCAGCAAAACTTCAGAGTTTGGATGCAGAATGGAGGGGACTGTTTTATTACTTTACTGCACAGGGCCCTTGCAGACATCTGTGTTTTCTAACAGTTCCCACCAGGCGAGCTGTTTTTAGAAACACCCGTTTACTGAATAAAATCACATTTTCCTGTGGCGGACGTTTCATTTTGAATATTTGTATACATCCATTTTTGATCTCACTAGATATGTAATATTTATTTTCACACGGAGTTGTCATTTTTTTACCCATAATGAACCATTTTTTTCCCCACTGGAAAAGAAGTGGTGTATAAATATCCAGGCACGAAATCAGAACAGTCCAATTGATGGATCTGACTTACAGACCTGTGGTTGATAAACACCTCCCCACCAGGTGACTGTGTCACGCTCAGATGTTTTCTTATACGAACAACTGTACAAATGTCCAGCTGGAGTCTGGGAGCCCTCCAAAGGTCAGGGATCGGACATCGCCTGCATCATCAGATTTGGTGAAATGTCACAGTGGGAACAAAGGCAAATGAAAGCGCTGCTTTTCCCTTTGATGCTGCAACTGAAGTTGAGGGCCATGGCCAATGTTCATGAAGCTTTGTGAACACTCAGAGAGACTTCGGAGTGAAAAGAACATTTACCTTCAGCTGCTGTTACAGTTCGACACACCTTGGGGGTTGTAATTTGTAAGAAAAATAAAAACTCAGTGTGTTAAAAGCAAAAACATTCATGTACACAGCAGTTTTTCTTGAGAGCTTCTGTATTTGGACATGTGTATGTCTTTGAGTTCGGAGCTTTAAATGAGCTTTTAGCTGGAACGCAATCTTTATGTTATAAATTAAATGAGCTGCCATTTGCCTGTAAAGCTGTACTTTTCAATCATTTAAGTTCTTTTTCATTGAATTCTAAGAAAGCGAAATCCAGCAATCAGGTTTTTTTTTTATTTGTCTTATAACACAGTCTCAAGAGGGTGATTCTGGAATTGGAATCACCAATCACTAAAATTATATATACGTTATTATGACTAAACTGATGTCTTAACCATCAGTTTAACTATCTGTCCGATCTGCCTATCAAGGGCACATACTGGTGTTCAACATAGAGGTTCATAACTGTTTTTAAAATCACAACAACTTTTGCTGCGCACAGTATGACTGCAGTAAGTGTCAAGTGAATCCTTTATCGGAGCTTGTTATTGTTGCTCTCCACAGTACTGCCGCTCTCAGTACCGTGGACAGCAACTACAGACTACAAATGCACAATATACTTCATTGTATTACAAGTCCAGTGTTGCTGGGAGACAGCAGCATCCTCGCGTTCATAGCTTTGTATGAGACTGCTTCATTTAAGCAGGATGTCAGTGACTGTCTTGGCATCTTCATGAAATATTTTTTGGTAAGATAAATGTTTGATTAGTTGTGAAAATCAGAGCATTCCCCACAATCTAAGGTCAAATAGGTGCATTTTATCCCCTTCATAACATGAGTTCAACAGGGTAGATGTAAAAGTGGCAAGATGTTGTTCGTCTGAAGATTAAATCAGACTACAGTCTACTTCTAGTCAGTAGCTGGGACTGCATCTGCATGTAGATTTGGCAGATGGAGTAAGCATCTAATGAGAGGTGAAAATAGGAACAGCTTGTTGTGCAGGACAGAACCAAAAAGGGGAGTTTATAAAGTGTGGACCTACTCCTGAAATTCAGAGAAATTATCTCCAATTGAATATCTGGGAGCATGTTCAGCATGAATTTAGGCTGTGGTTTGGGAAAGGCCTCAGAAAGTACTGGCAGCAGCTCCTGAGCCATGCAGATAGCCAAAGAAGATATCCCCCAAAAGCAAGACTGTGCATTATGAAAGTCTTGAAAAATGTAATATGAATGATAGACCCATAACTTTGATCAGGTGGTCAGGGATCTCTTTGTGAAAACATTTGTAGCTGTGCCAAAAGATGAAGAGAAATACCAGGTCATGAAAGAGTGAGAGGAACCTGAATCTGGAAGATGTGTAGCTGGACTCAGTGATAAACAGAGGCTCTGAAGGTGAAGCATGCTGGGACTTCATTAAAACTGGAGGTAATGGACCAATGGCTTTATGAGAGTTTAGGGCTGAGTTTATCTTGAAATAGAATTTGGAAAGGGGTACACAGAGAATTGAAAGGGGAGTGTATGATGTGTGCTCCTACTCTGGAAATTCTGATAAATTATGTCTAGAGGTTTGTGTTTTTGGGGATTATCTGAGCAATACAGTACGTTTGAAAAGAATTGTTTGGATAAACTCCAGCAACTCATTCAAAGTAAAGAATTTGAGTAAAATTGCCACCCCTAAAGCTCGTCAGAAATGAGCCTCAAGACTATATTCTCAAATTGTTCCCTGCTGTCCTTTAGTCTGACTGGCAGTCCACCATTCAAATATATTGTGTCTTAGAAGAAGAAGAGGAGGGCCACTGCAAAATGACAGGTCATTTGCATGGTTACATCTACAAATGCCAAGAAGAAAAGAAACAAGTAAAGCATTGTATTGATGAATACATTTGCTTCAACAATCTAACTTCATAGCCACAGCAGTTTCTTTTGAACTGTAAGCGTATGCTTCTGATAATCTGTGGTCTTTCCTTCTGCTTACTACTTGACATCTACCAACTTGGATGGCAAGAAGACTGGGAACCTCCACTCAGTCCATGTCATTTCAGTGTTGCTGACAGTGGACAGACCCTGAGGTCTGAGTAAATGATTATTTTGATGTGACTGCATGATTAAAAATCTATCTCTGCCTCGTCTTGGTCCTTATCTAACCCTCTCATGCGCATAAATCAAAGTCAGGCCCTAGCGGGGTATCTGTTGCTTCTCCGTCTGCCAAGTCATTAATCCAAGGATGTGACCCACGGGCAGGCTTCTCCCATTTGGTTCAGTCATTGTTACATGAAAAATAATCTTGGTTTCTCTCCCTCTGCTCCACTCTCTGCATCTTTCTTTTATTTGTTCTAATGGGCTCCTGCTCCTGATTTTCACCCCGGAGGATGAGTTACGTGTTGTGCTGGGTGTGTGTCAATGCCCTGTAAATTGCTACACAGTGCATTCAGGCTACATTGCTCGAAGGGCACGTTCACAGAATCTTCCACTCCCGTGGTGTGGTTTGTAACATTTCTTCTTTGTCTCCACTCAAATCCACTTCTAATGACTATAAATGGACTGTATAAAAGACAGAGTAGAAATAGAGACAGCTGGGTCCTGTCATACCTAATCATGCCATATATACCCACACCCCTGTTGCCAATCTTGGATGTGTACTCCCTTTTCTTTTTCTTTTCTCATCTTTCTTTTCTGTGACTATCTCCCAGATTTTTTTTTTCTTTTTCCAGAGACTCCCCCACATCCCTCTGTTATCATCGCCCGGAGAGAAGTTGTGAAATTCATGACATTCAGATCTAGTGGGACTGGCTGATGGAGGACGAGAATAGTCTCCCAAGATCCTTCTGGAATCAGTCTGTCTTTGATGAGCAAGTTATTCAATGTCAGCCCCTCCGATAATCTCGCTCTTCTAATTTGTAGTAGAGAGAAAATCTCATTTGTTGCATTTGGTTACGGAAGAGTGGATGCCTCTATGCGCCTGTTTCTGCTCGGTAACCTTACAGCTGCGCTGACTGGTAATCTGTCCACAGCCTGAAACAGAATTTTGGACATTGTTATGAAGATATAAAGAGATAAAATCTTAATGCTTTGTTCATCAGCTAGTGCGTGTCCTCCTCTCGCTCCTTCTCGTTGCTGTGAAACTCATCGTAGGCGGGAGACGCTGTTGCTTGAAGGGAGCAGTCTATCTGCTTAAAATTCAAAGTTCTCTGTGTCAAACAGAGCTCTCAAACAGCCCCTGAGACACTCAGAAGCTTGAGAGGATGAAAAGTAGTTCCCCTGGCTAACAGTGAGGGGTAGTGTTGCTCCAATCCAACTTCATTAATCTTATGCCTTCCTTTTATTTTCACTTTCCTTTGTGTGGTTCCTGCATAAAATTCTCACGTCTTTGTTGATCATTCGGTTACACACAGAGTACTGAATAATTGATGCTATTTGGAAATTGGAAATTTGTAATTTTTGTTGCCAGCAAAATGCAAATAAAGAAAGCTATTGTTTAAAAATTTTCATTCCCTGCTGATGTGTTTGTGATGCCGACCTTGTACGGTTGCAGTGACATGAAAAATAAGAAAAAAAAGATTAACGGTGCTTTTCAAAACACAGCAAAAACAAATTTTAGTGCAGAAAGTTTGACAAGAAGCAAGAGCAAACATGAATGTAGGCATTTCAAGTCACAGAGGCAGGAAGTGTCCTTACGATCTTGTCAGGGGTGTAGTTGTGCGCACAGCTGGTAAATATTTAACGTGTCGGTGTCCTGCTTTGCTGTTCCCACTGGGGAGGAACTGTACTGTAACAATGCAACAGCCCCTTAAACCTTTAAGTCTATTTCAGAGGAACTTTTGCTGCTCTTGAAATATTTTCACCCATAGAGTTTGGATGTCTAAAGAGCTTCAGAGCAAAATGTGCTTGTCCTCACTAAATCAGCGGCTCTATAATTATGGAATTTAAAAAAAGCATGATCTTTTTATTTGGGATGATTTTAAAATAAATATTTTTTTTTCTATAACATAAAAATGTCTGTTTTTAAGAAAACAGTTTAGATCAAAGCCAGTTTTTTTTATATAAAGGATGTATAGCAGTGGGTCTGGAAAGTGAAGCTGCAGTTTTCACAATGGCCAGCAGGGAGAACCATATTTGTAAAAACAAAAACTGTTGATGAACACAACGTGATATTCCTTTAATCGGTTAGGACAATAAAGCAGAGCTTGGTTTAGGTGGAGCCCACCTTATGACTGACAGGCTGCTATCATGCAGTATTCTTGCATGGTAGCAGTGTTTACTTAGTCAGATCCACGACAGTTTTCAAAACAACAACATGGCAGCACTGAAAATGCTCAGCTTGGCTCTTCACAACACAACTATGTGTCTTTTCTATCTGATTTGGTGATCCTCACATTTTACTGTCTCCAGTGTGTCAAACCTTTTTGTTATTTAGAGGAATTTTACAGCCTGCACTATTCCCATTAAGCCCAGCTGTACTTTAACACCTGTGTGTTATTAAAGTTCAAAGAAAGTCAAACCCTGAACAGTTGCCAACAGCATTCTAGGTCCTGCAGTTCACCGTTACCTTTAAGCACCACTGGAACAAAGCGTAGTTTCAGAGCACCACTAACATAGCAGTAAACTTCGAGTCTCTATAAACTACTGTAGGTCAGATAGTGATTTAAAACACTTACCTGCAGCAAGAACAGCAGTGCTAACTGCACTGTAAGCTGCAAAGCTACTAAGTTCCTGCACTGTGTGGATAACAAGCTTCTTTAGTGTCCTTACTCTGTCTCCTACTCTGAAGGTGACTTATATTTTTCTACTGCTGGATGGGGTGGATTGAACCCCATCTCACAGAGGGCACCTTCTCATTACTCTCCACCTCCTTCCATTGCCAGTCAAGTCCTCAAAGTCAAGGCAGGCTCGTTGTTTAGCCAGCCTGCCATGTCTCCTGAATGAAGCGACAGACATGGACTAATTACCTGGCTGCCCTTTCCCTTTCACCTGTCTCATACAAATCAGTCTGAGTGAATAGTTTTCTTCTTTTTTTCTTTTTTTTTGCAATACATCACCGGGAAAGGCATCTTTTGAGAAACACGAGGGAAAAGCAACGGTGAAAAGAGCTTTTGAAACTACATTACTGGACACCAAAATTATGTTTGTTAGCACAAGTCTGACTTCGGAGAATTATTCTGTAAGCGACATGTCATTATCAGCAGAGGAACTGGGGCAAGCTGACTTGACTAGAGGAGCTCTATCCTCTATAAACCACTTTTCTCTAGAAATTCACTTGAAGCTAATTTTTGATTATAGATTATTTAATAAGAAGTATAATAGTCAGAGTCGGTGTCAAATATATTTAACACTGACTCCGAGGTTATAACCCAGTATCAAAGACTCACCTCAGACTAAATGACACATTCCTGTGTCGTCTAGTCTGAGTTTCTGATTTATCTTATAGCCCATGTCTGGCAAGAGTCCAGTCAGACTTAATTGAAAGGGTCGACAAGGCATCCCAGCATTAGTACTGATGAGGACGGTCAATGCATATGTACCTGACAGGGTATATATGTGTTTATGTTGTAGTGTCATCATAGCAGAAACCTTATTTAAGACAAGATGTAAGAGGAATCAAGACCAGACAGGAGGAAGGAAAGAGAGTCAAGAGGAAAGAAAATGAGAGGGGACAAGGAGGAAGAGATTTCAGAGAACATCCTTTTTTTGAGTAATTTTAAGCAGACTTGTTCCAGCAGATTGACGGAGATATCATTTTCCACACATCCTAATGTGTGTCACTTTGACACCTAACTCGTTTGGAAATATTCAGCAGGATCAAGTAGAATTATATTGTTTCTAGTGGCAATGTCTGACTTTTTTTGTCTTTTGGGAGCTATGTGATCACAGAAAAACATGTGAATGTCTTTTTAGAGCTGGAATTGCCAGGCCAAAAATAGATCAAGTAAGATGAGAGACTTACATCTATCAGATCTCGTCCTCTTTTGAAGTCTAACTCGGGAGGGAGTGAGCTCAGATGTGGACCTGGAAATGTGATAACTAAGATATTCTTGAGCAAAATTTGTTTTTTATTTACACAGCTTTTACTTTGATTTATTTATTTTTTTTAAACCTTTTAGTTGCAAGAACTCAAGCAGTTTCTTTGCTTTCAAGTAATCATTTTCATAGTGACAAATGATAATTTTGTCAGACCTCAGTCAAATTAGTATGAGTCATGACAAACGAGTGATTGACGTAAGCTGGAATGGCACCGTGAAAAACATATATAATTCATGCCACTTCACATTTTTCACTTCAAAGTGTTAGAAAAGATGTTAAATTCTGTAAATATATAATCAAGCTGTTTCTATTAATACATCATTTGTAACTACCCCCGCTGTGACGTAGTTTTACATAGTAAATCTCAGCCGTTTTCAAAATTTACATATTCTGGTGTGTCATACGCACTGAGGCAGTCAGCTGAACACACCAGATGAGCAGCAGGGAAAAAGCAAATTCCAGAGAACTTTCCAAAGGGTGATACATAATCATGACTGGGGATAAACAAAGAATAAGTAGCACAGAGAGTCTAACAAAAGGAAAAGAAAACACAAGATCTACCAAGTGGCAAGAGAATGATCAATGGGCTGGGAACAGGTGTAGCAGAAAGCTGGACTAAAAACCTAAAAAACACTAAAAGTAAACCTAACCGGAATGAGCATAACCAAAAAATACAAAATAAGAGAGGAAGTGACAAAACAAAACTCCAGTTTCCACTATTTTCTGCCATGAAAATCGAATAAAAAAATGAGCTAGAACAGTTTATTGGGGTTTAGTATCTTGGCCAAGAATACTTCAAAATGGAGGAGTACAAATTAAACCAGCGACTCTCTAAGTTGATGGGTGAACATAAGTTATTTTTTTTAATTAATGCAAAATAATAGATATATATATATATAATTGAAGTTCTTTAGGAGTAACAATAATGTGCATTCACATGTGTCCATAGCTGTTTCCTCCATTCTTGAGCAAATAAGGCTTTTCATTTGGTTGCAGAGTTTAACACCTTGAGGAAGATGCCTTTGTGGGACACTGGGTAATGTAGGGATTTTTTGCTCTCTTGCTGCCAGAAGAGGGAATGAAAACGGTGCGTTTGAATCCAAGAAATCATTGTGGTTGTTTCCAGGACAACAGTACAAGACAGCTGGACGCACCTTTCTCTTAATCTGGCAGAGATAGGAGCTACTTAGTCAGAGAGCACAGAGGAGACACAAAGAGGGAGGGCTGGGTTGTGTACACACACATAAAATACCAAAAACACACACACTCAATGAGGGCTGAGACAAGGAGGGAGGAGAGAAGAGAAAGAGTTAGAGGTGTAGAAAGGAAGGAAAGGCGCACAGAGAAGCTAAGAGAAAAAGGAAGAGGTATGACAGTCCTTGTGTTGTAGTCTGCTCTGATATCCTGCGCACCACTGGGAAGCCTCATCAGCCATTCAGCAGGATGTCTCAGAGGAAAAGGAGTTTCACATTTGGAGCTTATGGAGGGTAAGATAATAGAGGACTAATCTGTCTGAACATCAATAGATTTTGCAGTTTGCCAGTTGACACTGCTGTCACAGCAGTGTGCATGTACCTGTTGCATTGTATTGCAAGCCCAGGAGTACTGGGAGGAAGGTGTGACTACTCTGGGACTAGTACTGCATCTGCTCAGCAGCTGCTGAATTAGCTAACAAGGTCATTGACTGCCAGTACTGTGCACTCTTAATTTACACCTTTAACCATTAGTTGGGGACGCTACAAAAGTGCTACAAGGGGAGATTGCATGTGATTGTCTCATGTGAATGATGGGACATCTCATTTATGTCTTTTTAAAGACCTCACTACTTGTAAGGTATTTAAAAGTGAGTGTAGACTAGTCAACACAACATTCTAAATGTATACAACTGATAGCTTTAAACGGCTTCTAAATACATACAAATATGTGATCAATGAGGTTATTCAAAGTGCGCACAATTTTTATTCTAGCAAAATAAAGCCCTGATTGCCTGTCATCAACCAAAATGGTGCGTAATTAAATATTTGTGATGCTTACTTGATACTGAATTAGGAAGTCAGTGATTGGTGGCAGTGAATAACTAAATACCTCATCAGTATGAGTAAAACAGTGAGAAGAGGTAATTATCTCGACTTTGTATAGTTCCACACTTTTATTAATGTGACAGATGATTTTGAAGCAGTCAGAGTATGGATATTTGAGATGTGAATGTGCTTTGGTTTATGAACAATGAATAGTGCATTGCAATTCATGAGGCAGAGAAATTATTTTAATGTTGTGTTTTGCAGCCTGTGAGTTCTGCCAAGTCGGCCTAGAAAACACTCATGAGGCCCATATTTGACATTTCTGCTGTAGAAGTCAGTTTGAAAGGTAGCCTGAGACACAGGCAGCCAATCGCAGGCAAGGAAGCATTTTTAGGGCACAGAAACAACGTTTCTGAAACGGCAACAGGCTTTTTGTAATGAGATGAGCAGTGAGATTCAAGGAATGGTCCAAAATAGATATGGAGTGGTGTGATGAAAGTGCGCTCACTGCCATCTGAACTGCACTCATCAGATTTCTGTTTTGAATTTTTTTTATTAAGCCTTGCACAAATTTGTGTTTTATTTAACTTGCTGGGTTTCATATTATTAAATAAGCTGAACATGCAGCAATGTTTAATTAAAGTTTCTTTTCTGTCAGACATAAAGTGCAGGAGGCAGAATATAATACATAAAACAAAAACAATCTCCAAGAAGGGACAACTGCAAAACATGAACACAGAGATTACAGCATGAGTTAAATAATAAGGCGTTATATGAGTTGAATGTGTCCGTGTGCCTGTTTAAAGTATTTAAAAGAGATTGTTGTTTTAATTTAATATGGGGTATGATTCCAGTTTTTAGCATATACGTGAGAAAATGATCACAGACCTTAGATGTTAGTGCATCCAGCTGAGTGAGCTCATTTCATGATGAGGCGACTGTCATCCATCCACAATTCTCAAGAATCACCACTCGTCCTACAGTGTTGGTCAGACTTTAATCAGGCTTAAACACAATGATTACCTTATGATTCACCCACGTCGTGCTCAAGGTGAAGGTCAAAGTCATATTTGCTGCCATGTTTCCATTTTCACAGCATAACCTTTATGCACACTACTTGGAATTTCACCAAATTCTCAATCCTGAAGAACTGAACAATATTCAGTTGGAACCATTTTGTAAAGTTATTAACATAAGATCAGAGTTGATACATTTATAATGGACAAAATGATAAAAGAATAAACTTGCCACCCATGTTGCATCCTGCTGTTAGACCGTAGTCACACAGGCCTAGAAAGTGGCCAATGACCCAGTGGGAACCACCAGCTGTGAGGGGAAAATGTGCATTCCCCGACTCGTAGGAACATGGTTGCAGGAAGTTTGTTGTTGTTAATGGTGAAACTGGTCACAAAATGTGCACGGTGTTACTCTGAGAAACGTCTTGCAATTGCTTTGATTACTAACAGACTTGTGTGTTTGTATGAAAGATAACATCTTGTCTTGAAACCACTGCATGCTTACTGAGTTGTACTGTGAAGAGTGTGACACAAACCAGAAATGGAGAGCATCTCCGTAGGAAATGCACATTTTTTCCCTATCAAAAGGAGGGCGGGCACTCGGGGCCTGTGATTAACCCCTTACATGCCGCTCAAACATAGACAGGTCTCAGACCGTGGTATCGGTCCCGGTATCGGGGGAATTTTAACGAGAACGAGTACTTCAGAAAATGTGGTATCGAGGCCGATACCAGACATCCCTACTACATAATATGATTTTGAGGCATACTGATGCATTTGTTGTTTTAATGGCTGTAGTCATAATACTCCTCAGCTCAAACACTTTTATTTGCTGGACAAATTAATCTGATTTGGTGGTGAATAGGATTCATTTATCTGGGATATGACTCTTTGACTTCTCAGTGGATTTATAATTCTCATTAGTGTGTGCAATGCAGCCACTCAACGACAAGAAAAGCTTATGGCTTCCTTTCTGTACTTCACACATTACAGTAATTTGTTGAATTATAAGATGGCTAAGCTTCTATGTCATTGACATTTTGGTTTTTGTAAGCTGGTATTGTAACAAGTGCAAATGAAATTGCTATAACCTGAAAACTAAATGCTATATTCAGCTGTTTTAAATCTCATTTATATAAACGTTACTTTTGCGTTTGCTTCAGTCTGTTACAATAATTTGGTTAGAGCAAGCAAGTGCCTGCAGTTATTTGTCCCACTACAACGTTTGCTCACGTTAGGTTGTAGACGTTTGATTTTAAATTCGGGAGATTTGCGGCGCTGTGCTCACACGTCTCGGGAAAGCTCTGTTTGGCTGGGTGTCACGAGAATGAACTGAATCATTTATTTATTATATGAATTGTGGAATAAAAGCAGCAGAATCAGTGGTTGACTCCTACAGTGCACTGTAACACTCAGCTCGGCTGAGTTGTTACATAAAGGTGGTCCACTCCAGTTTTGTCCTCACAGTGTACTGCTGGATCAGTCGAGTATAGTATTTGTCTGGTATTTGATTTTGTTTCTTACACATTTACTTTGCCCCAAATCTTCCCAGCCATCTGTGATCCAGTCTCGTCATAGATGTGCTTTTGTAAAATCCAAAGTAGCCCGGGGATCCCTTAAAAGCATGCATCTGTGTTAGATGAATTAGTGTGTTTGTTTCAAGAAAAGAAATGAGCTTTTTCATTTTAATTTGGTTTGTTCTGCAATTGCTTAGAAAATCTGTCTCTGTTGTTAAAAGCCTTGTTGTTGAAAAGCGTATCTCTGGGGAAATAAATTCTTAATGAATAACATTGAAAGGATTCTTAAACAGAAATGGTTGGAGCCCAGACCCAGACCATAACATTACCATCCTGCATTTGTTTCATGACCTGTCCTTGAAGAAGTTATTTTGTAGCAGATTAATTTCCGCATACAATTTAAGGGTAATTGCTGTTAGCGGATAGAAACATGGCTTTTTCTTTAAAGTGCTTGTAAACAGCTGCAAGAAAAAATGGATGAGGTGGAAAACAACTGGAAATTGCTTCCCATTTGAGCTATTTTACTATCTCCTGTGCCAGCTTCCTTGCTGATATTTCTTTTATTATTTCTGAACTAAGTAAATTTAAAGCAAGCAATTATGTGACAGATGATTAAAAAAAATAGACTTGATTATGGTTGAGCTATTTTTAACTTTACTGTAGGGAACTTTGAACTATATGACCAAGCTGATGAGTAAATTTCCTAAATTTGAGCCTGTGATTGTAATTATAGCACCTAGAAAGAGTAAGCCAATGATGCTGGTGTGTTTACAGGTTTTAGGTTACAGCTGGTTGGTTTCCTGCTGGTGAGTAAAGTCTGCTTTAAGCCTAGAGACAAATGGCAACGGTTCAGCCATGTGAAAGATGATTGGATTGTGCACATATCTGACTGCTCTGTTACAATTTCCCTTGCAGGTATTATACGGTAGCTACCTGAAAATGGTGTTGAGGAGGAGGATAGTGTGACTGTACAACCAGCACGCCTTTGATTCTGGAGTCTTTGCTATTTTCATCCCTCCAGCTTTAATGTTGTTTTTTTGTGTGGCTGTGCTTCATCTGATGGGAAGGTTACTGCTTTGTTTCGTAAAAACCCCGAAAAGTGATCACGTATAGTAACTCACAAACTGTTTCTGGATTATGGTGGAAGTACTGTATTGCTAAATCAGCTTTTCTTAAATCATTACTACACATTTTAACCCTCATAGAGAAAATCACAGAAAATATGAATATAAAATAAAAAATATTGAGAATATTGTGTGTGTGCTTTGTGTGAGATTGGTAATCACTGCAGAGCCAAAGGATAGAGCCTGGACGGTCACACTCCTGCTCGCTCTTGTTAAGGTTATATGGTCAGAGAGGTCGGAGAGATGGACCTGGATGAGGTCACTGAGTTTAAAGTGAACAGCCTCACATAAAATAACCAAACCAAAAACTCGTTTAGTCCATTTGGTTTAGGATGGTGTTTCTGAGTAAGATTGGTCAGAACTATAAAAGAAACACCCACGATGAAAGCAGGTTGAATTAAGTTTCAGTACTTTTCTTATATTCTTTATCTGAGGAAACAACAGATTATCCTTTACAAGAGAAAAAGGAGATGACACCATCCTTCAAAAGCACATGGCATCACATCAGTCAAATAAAAAATCAACATCACCATGGAAATTACTGCTTTATTTGTTAATACTTTTTAATCTCTAAGTTGTTATTATGCTTATTTGCTTTGAACTTTAAACATAATGAAAACCCATGAGCAAACTACGATCATTGCACTACTCTAGCCTTGCAGGATTGTTGGTTTAGGACTCTGTTTAGTCATTACACTGATGTGACAGATGCTGAAAGCCTGACTTTCAGGCAGTTAAAGTGAACAGTTAGAAAACAGTTAAAGTGAATAGTGGGTGAACACGAGGGTTATCAGCTTTTCTTAATGTGCCATTTTTTAATCTTTAGGAGTGTAGCCTTGATCAATTTCATCCTATGTAATGACGTGATGTTTTGAAATAGTTATGTGTGTTTGTACTGCTTACATGAAAAAGCGGTGAAAACACAAAGGCTGAAGGTGGAAGGTCTAAAACATGCTTCAATAGTCATTTTAAAACCCCACTTCTGGAAAAGTCGGGATGTTGTATAAAATGTAAATTAAAAACAGAATGTAGTGACTTCTTATAGAAAATGATTAAACTGAGAATATGTGCCATTACAAAATGCATTATTTTGAATTTGATGGCAGCAAAACATCTCAGAAAAGTTTAGGCAGGGTCATGTTTGCCACTCTTTTAACGACAGTCTGTGAGACTGGGAGCTGAGGCGTGTTTTGCCAGTCTTTTGGGACAGGAACGCTTAGAATAGGTTATAGGTAAAGATGCCTGGAATTTTTGCAATTGGCCTTTAAAAGAAAATTTCCCTGACATTAAAATGACTGTTCAACATGTGATTCTTTTTCTAGCTTTATTTCACGCAGCCTACATTTTTCTCCCAATATTTCCTGCAACCACCAGAAAGCTTACTGACTGCTCACAGCTCAACCAGCAGCAGGTGCATTGATACGCTCAGTTTCTTTTGACATTCCCATTTATTATTCACATGAGTCATTGTTTATATTAGTAACATGTTTACTATTTGCATTATCGCTGTATTACTTTGTGGGTCTGTCAGAATGCATGTGTGTGTCTACATAACTACTATACTATAAATACTATACTACTATAATATAACTAACGTGGTTTGAAGGAAACTTTTTTTTAGCATGTTTGAGACACTTCTGAATATGTTTCATTTTATTTTATTTTCATTTTCACTTCCTTTGTCAGGGACCATGTGCAAACAGAAATAAACATAAATGTCCTTAGAGAAAAGATGCATTGTATGAGATTTAGCTACTAGCTAATTTCGGTCCGCAGTCCCTGGGTGGGTCAAATTATAAATAGAAATACATAAACACACATGTTCTGTTTTATGAACTGTAGTTGATAAGTCCATACAATAAGCCAAGCATCCCAGCTAAAGTTATAAAAGCCACATGAACAGTATCCAACGTTAATATCCCCCCAAAAAACTGCAACCAATACATTTCTATCCCAAGTCAATGGACGCAAAAACCAGGAAAAGACCAAAAAAAAATCATCAGTTAACAACTTTAACACAAATGCAGTTAACTATTCAATATAATAAGACAAATACCCTAGATAAAATGATGTATCAGAACATGTAGTCAGTATCAAAGGTATCTGATTACTACGCACATAAGTATCAAGTATGATTAAATGTGTCGAAGCTTTATATACTAAAAGAGACCACAAAACAAAATGGTAAAATGGTAAAATTGTGTTCACGTGTGCGTTTGGACACATTTTTGGCTCCAGGTAACAGTCACAACCATCACAAAACTGACAGATGGTTGTATTCCAAAAGCTTATTCATATTGTGATGATATGTGGTTCTGACTGGTAAAGTGTGATTAATACATTTTGTTGTGTTCACTTTAGATTATTTCACATATTGGAAAAAAAACCCATAGAGCTTTCTGTCTGAATGGGCTAATGTATCATTAGATGTTCACTGTGGACAGAAGAGGAAATATGCCTTGATCGAAGCATCATTTTCAGTCTCTCAGCTTTGAGGAATTTATGTGTAACACTGTATGAAAATGTTTGTGAGAAGAAATTAAAATAACCAACTGCATTTTTTTAATGTTTAAAATAAAAAACTATATAAAATGGGAGATTATAAAGCAATTTCTTATAACACGTTACTACTTAAAAGCCTCCAAAATGAAACTCTGTCTGTTTCATGGCGTTAAATTGTTATACTAACCTGTCTAACAGGATGTTTTGTTATGTTTCTCCTATATGTCAGCCCTTGAGTGAGTTTTGTGTTTCTACAAAAGATGGAGGTGTAGTTGTTTATGTTATGGCTAGTTTCTCACCCCTTCTGTTACTACCAAAACAGCATGTTGCTGGGTCAGTCGGAACACATCGTTGATATTGCTCAAGCGTACCCTTGATGGAAAGATTTCCATTCCACTTGACAACAAACAAAGAAAAAGAACAAAGTCCTGCGTACGTAAAGTTTACAGTCATGTACAAAAGTGACATGTATCTAAAGACAAACCCACAGGCTAGCAGTCCGTGCCATGCAAAAGTTAAATGCAATATCGTATTTGATATATCAAACACTGCAGTGATGGTGTTTCACTTTCTTACATCATACCCCTCGTCTCACACACAAGTTCATCCAGTATTCTGACAACAGACATGCTTATTGAAGGAGGAGAGAAGCAGAGGTTAAGCTAGTAACAGACTAGTGAACTACACAGGTAGAGGAATCACAGAGACACCAGTGTGAAGACAGACGTGCACAAATACCAGATAAAACATCTACATTGATTTTGCCACTTAGTTCTGTCCTGCCACCCAGTGGCATGCTATTAAATATCAACCCATTGCATTTTTAAATAAAAAGGTATTATGAAAAATGTATTGATAGTATAAAAAGCAGCTGTAGGCCTGAGTATAAAATATATGAATAATATTCTATTCTATTCAATTGAACTACCAAATATATAGAAGGTTTTCATTTTATAATACAGAGAGGGTACTTACACATCCATGCAAATCACTCTATACCTCATATCAGACACAAGTGCTATTTTTATTTATGGATACAAGCGTTAATAGGCAAATATTTATTACATGTTTTGCTTGTAATAGAGTATTTTAAATTGCAGTTTTTCTACTTTTACTGGAGACGAGGATAAAAATATTTTCTTTACCACTGGCAGTAAGTGCACTACCTCCGAGTCTGACATTTAACCAGTTTTGGGGATATTCAATTAGTGGAAGTTACAATAAGTTGCAGTAGAAAAACTGGGTTTGACTTTGCACTTAATTCTTACACATCGTAAACCCAGAAATCTCATTGATCATTCTGAAAGGTATTATCTGAGATTTTTTAAGAAAATCAATCAGCCAGTATGCTGCCTTTCTGTCAATGTTAATGGAGTTGAGCAACAGTACGACGGTGCTGACTGTTTAATATATTACCCCTTCAAAAAATAGTCTTGAAGAAGAAAAGAGCCGCTTTCCCCGGCTCACTGAAATGAGAAGGCGTTCTCATAGCGGGTGGCACGAGTAGTTGTAAGACTACACACCTTTGTAGTCGCAAGTTCGATTCCCGCCTGGCGGTGGTATCCAGTAAGGGTCCTGGCTAAACTTCCCTTGCTAAAACCAAGCCCTGAGATGGCGCGGCCAGGTCTGCAGCCTGTCCGCTCGGACACAATCAGTTCACTACATGTTGCACTCTGTATGATTGTGTATGTGACGAATAAAGGTTGGTTGTTGTTGTTTGTTAAACCAAACCTGCGTTCGGCTTTTTTCTTTGAAAATTTAAAGGATACAAACAGGGGAATGGCTTCAATTATCTAGACGATATTTTCCATTTTCGTTTCTTTACCAATGAATGGAATGAATGCCTGTGATTGTGCTGGCTTAAAGTAACCACAGTAATTGTGTGATTGGCTTAGCCATGGGGAGAAAGGGATAAGCAGTGATTATTAGTAGATTGATTCTCCACCTCCAGCATCTGGTTTTGTTTAAAAAAAATAAATAAATAAATTGATCCAGGTGGAAGAATTTGTCCTGGGTCATTTGTATTCGGGATAATGATTGAAAAATAAAAAAAACACCAACCACACAGAAAACCCGACTTGTTGACTAACTATAATGTAACAGCAGAAGAAAATCACCACTTTCTTCTCTTATCTCATATTACAGTCATTTCCTCTTTTCTGTCCCTGGTAATTTGACCAAAAACAACATTTTCTTTCTTTCTGCCATTCCTCATATCAGCACAAAACAGCAACAGTGCACAATTAATGTAGTTAAGCTTTACATAAGTTGTGTGTGACATGATTGATATTTTTGGGTTGTGAGGATGCCTGCACGGCCATACGGCCCTCCCTTTCTGGTGAAAGTGATATGTCAGGAAAACCTTGAAGGAATTCCTTCAAACTGGGCACAAATGTCCATTTGAATTCGACTGTGAAGTGATTTGATTTTGATTCTTACTGTGAACTCGTAAAGAAAAAGAGTTCTCGTGAAGAAAAACCACATTAACTTAAAAGAGTTCATGTGCTTATTATGAAAATATTCATCCAAGTCATCTGAAATTCATTTTTATTTATTTATTTATCTTTCTTTATCTTCAAATAGTGCTTTATGAATAAAGTTGTTATTATTATTATCATTATTATTAATGTGGGCCCACTGTGTTGTAGATAAAATGGTAAAGCTGCAATTACAATACATTTTTGCATTTTTTGTATTCAAATGATCACATGCATTGTTACAGTGGTCCCCTGTAGGTACACTGAAGGATCACCCAAGAGTGTTTTAGAATAGAACACTCCTGGGTGATCATAAAAAAACACTCAAACACAGTGTGTTTTTTAGAATCAGAATAGCTTTATTGTCATTGTAACAAGTACAATGAAATTAAGTGTTACATGCGCAGTAAGGTGTTTTTTATTACCGAATGACTGTGTTCTACCTCATTTTTTTAATATTTTTCTTAATTATATTTAAACTTTTCTGTCTTGACACCGCAGGCACATAAGTTTCGTTGTTCTTGTTACAATGACAATGAAGATATTCTGATTCTGATTCTGATTAATGGTCCTGTTATCAGTATGCTACAGCACATGCTGTAGCTGTGATAAGTGTTGTTCTAATCTAGATGATCAATAATTTAGCAAAAAAGTAAAAATATATGGAGAAAAAGCGACTGATATTCTCCACGTTACAAGTAAACCGATTGCTAAGTCAGAGTTTACAAGTGGCCAGAAAATATCCACAGGGGGGGCAGTGCAAAACATCTGAGTAAAGATCTAATGTGCAATACCCATGTTTACATTTTCAAACTGTTTTATTCATGGGAAAGTCAAGGGTCATTTTTAAGTAACATATTGTCACTTTTGTTTCTCTCTAGAGTTGACAAGACCTTTTCCAGGACCAGAGGTTTATGGTAAGTGCCCTCCTTATGAAAAGCGAAGAAAATGTTGTCCCATGCACTCCACTTCACAATGTTGCATTTACAGCACCTCAGGATACTGATGCTTTAAGACTCTTTCTCCATTCAACATTGCCAACCAAAAATGTTAATTCATATGGAGCATTAGTTGTCTCAGTAAAGAATTAAACATGATTAGATCTGTTCTGTATGCTGTAGTTTTTCATGTCCCACAAACTCACTTTTATCCACTTCAATCATTTCACAATGTGGTTTTGTCAACAGGACAAAGTGATAATCTGGGTAAAAGATGTAGATTTTTACATTTTAATGGCTAATAAGGCTGCTTTCCTCTCTAGCTATAAAAGTCACAGATATGCTTGTAATTGTATTGTCACTGGAAAGCTCTATCTGCTCTGATGACTCTGGACATCTGTATATGATCAAAGTGGAGCTTGTAATGTTCCATACTTGGCAGGTAGTCTCACAGCATGTACAGGGAAATACAGGGGCAAGAACAGATGGAAGGAGACAGGAAGCATCAAAATGTGTGTAATACCAGCTGGGCATGTAGAGCACATGCCTCTGAGATCTCAACCATCAAGAGTTCTCACAACAATTGATAATAGCACTTTTACACAAATACATCTTTCTAGGTTTCTCTAGTGGATTGAGATTCATTTATATTTATATGCAAGTTCGTGCTTGTATAGCTTTGGATTTAGCATTAAGATACAGAAACAAAGGTCAGTATCACAAACTCTTTACTATACAATTATCATTTACATGTTTAGCATTCGGTTTTTTATAATTACGCTAAATACTATTTACATTTTCTTAATGTGTATGCGGTACATGAAAATAGCATTTTTATTATCTTTGTTTTTTGTTCAGGGGGAATTTGTCTTTTTGTTTACAAGGCTGTCATCCAGCTCAACAGCAGCAAAAAAAGATCATCAAATAGGCCTTAGACTTAGACAAAAATTGAGTCATAATGAGTTTGCAAAGGACAATAGATGGATATACTGAAAGGAGGAAATTGAAGGTGCATGGATAATTCAAGCTCATTGGAGGAGAATACAACCTCGCACACCTGCTGAATCTCATTATGAGGATTTCAATTTTTCTCAGTTTCAAACAGGTCTGAAGCAGATGCTAATGGCGCCTCAGGGCAGAGCTATGCAGTTACTAGTTATCCACAGCACTGCTTTGTGATTGTAATCACTGAGTCATTATGCCAATTGTGTATTCCATCAGTCTCAGGCTGCATTTAGATTAAAAAGTGGGGAAAAAAGCAAGACATCAGCGAGATATTTACTATCAAATTATTTTGGGCACAATGAGGGATTTCTTGAGGAGTTCATTTGTCCATTACATTTTGTTCTAACATCTCATATAGCTTAGCGTACTTGGGAAAAAGCTGCACAACCACCTGAAAGTTTGCAGTCACACAGCAAATTATACCTTTTGATCAATTAAAAAAAGGAAATGCATTTACAAGGCTTGCTCAATAAAGGCTTAATAAAATTTGATTCAGCACAGAGTTTTAGATCTTCAGTATTCTAGATTGAGTTTATTTTTGTAATCTACAGAAATTTGTTTTAGATTAGAAAGTAGTTTGAGCAATTTGGATTGTTTTGATAGGAAACACATTTAACTTGCTACCACAATAGGTCAATAGGGTTAATATCTTGTAGCTGTACTGGCCACTCTATT
>VOQK01026464.1:29445-42320 GCA_015052645.1 Benitochromis conjunctus
TTCTGTTTTTTTTTTTTTTTTTTTTTTTAAATACTTTTAGCCTGGCTTATATTTCATAGAGAAAAGATGTAAGCAGTGAGGCGGTGATGTTTTCTAAAAGTGGAGCCTTCTTTTTTTCTCTTTAAAATATTCGATCATTTATCAAACCTTCCTAACTGCTGTATGTGTGGGATAGTCTTGTATAAATAGCATTGAGTGTTAGAAAGCTGAGTCACAACCCCCCCTCCAAAAAAAATTTCTGTGACTCATTTTGAATAATAACTTCTGTTCTAAAATCTGAAAGCACGAACACTTCTCTTCTACTTTTCTATATTTGGTGTAGAGAGGTGGCAAATTATACGAAATCCAGTGAATGCCTTTTATAGACGTTTTTGCGACTGTGCGCACTAGCCATAGTGTTGTCCTTTACTGTCTTATAGACAGGAGGAAAGTACAGAATGAGGGCAGAGAGGGGGGACACAAGGAAAAGAAAAACCTGATAACTAGACCACTAGATTGAGGGGGAAGGTCAGCTCTGTTATGTTGTTTTTGTTTAGGCTGTATTGATAATAAGCATAGTTTAATAAACACTGACTCTCGCTTTACCACTCTACATTAGCATTTTGAGTGTAATTAATTTCCAAAAGAGACAAATACACTTTAGTCAGAAGAAGACTTGTTATATTTGGTTCTAAGGCCCTGTTTTGGGACATGGAGAGCAGAAACAAGACTCCAGCAAAGAACAAAGCAGATTAAGTCCGACACAATGTGGAAGGTGGAGTTAGGTCGGTCTTGAGTTACAGCATGACGTGCAGAGAGCAGCAGCTGTCATCAGGCTGAAGCAGTTTTTACCTACTTCACATGTCTATGTGAAGTTTGCCAATAAGGCATAAAGAAGAGTAGCAAGTGAGGCAGCAGCTGATGTGGTTTGGCATTAAGCTGAGTTGCCATCAGCTGATATCCTGGGATTGCAGACTGAGCTTGACTCTGTTGAATTTGAAAGCATTTATTCAGAAAATTCCCACAGATGTTGTGATAGTGTAAACCTCGCTTTGGCAATAATAATTGTGTCATAAAAAGAGGGCTTTGTGTCCCAATTTGAGTAAAGTTTCATCATTGTAGAGGGGAGTGTTACTGCCAGTCACAAAACATTTCTGAATGAATTCTGATGAAATATTTCTTTCCAGAAGTGTGCTTTTGTCCCTCATTGATAGAGGTTTTGCAAGAAAAGGTCACTGAATGATTCGAGTATGAAAATTCTCTAATATATATCATATACCATACCATGAAATACATAGATGGAAAGTAAGTCGTTCAAACATCCGTGTGAGATTTTTGGACCTTAATTTGTAACATGTCTCTAGCTTCCTAACAAAAAGGAAAATGTGATTACTCAGTAATGCATTAGCCAACAGTGCCTGTGCTTATTCCTCTGTGGGCTGAGCCAGTGATTTTCTCCATTATGTGTGAGTCTGCTACAAAATCTGCAATATTAGAGAGCTTTTCAACTAACTGTCTGCCACTGTTGTGTCAAATGGACAATGGAATGGTTAGGCTAATTTGTGCAGCAGGGGTTTTATGATGTTGAAACAAGCTGTCAGAGTGAGGCAGATAATAGGACAGAGAGATCTGATACTGTGGTTCAGATTAGGTAATGTCCCTTTTCTTTCAAGCCAACATCCGATTGCAGCATTTGGTCATTTTGAATGAATAGAATCTGTTATTAACAAGCAATGAGGAAAATGCAAAGCAAAGTAGCACTCAGAACTTGGACGGACACATCTTGATCATAGATCATCAGAAAAAGTGTCAGGAAGGTGGAAAAACGAAGGGGATTATTTGCAGGGAGGGAGAGTAAGAAACGGAGAGAAGAGAGCGCTTGTGCTTGCTTCGGAATAAAACCAGAACGGGAAACGCTGGCATGCATGTGAGGAATGGGAAGCAAGGGAGAGAGCAAAACAGGGAGGGCAGGACGGAGAGAGAGGATAAGGGAGGGCTGCTCTCAGCATCATCTGACAGGAGAGAGGCTGATCTCCGACAGCAGGTGTTGGAGGATAGAGAGTGAGTCAGACAAACGGAGAGAGCGATACATAGAGGAGCACCAAGTTGTTCAGGAGAGATTGAGCTGCAAGTGAGCCAGTACTACAAACGGGTAAGCATGGAAAGAGACAATGGAGCGCACTGGCTCTGTTAGGATGAACCGCTTAAAGACAGATGAATTGAGCCAAACTCAACCCAAGACAGAGAGATGAAAGAAAGCGAATGACATAATAGAAACAGCTAAAGAACAGTCTTACTGTTGTGTAGGTTTTTCCATCTGTCCTGATCTGCATTGATCTCTTTATCAAATGCCACTTTGAATGTTGAACTTTCTCTCTCGGTCTCTTTATCTCCCTCCCTCTTTCTCTCTAGTCCACCCAGGAAGTGGCTGACTGGCATCTCGAGTAAATGACTCTGCTTTCATTGTGCATTAGCTGCTGTACTTGATTAGATTAGTTGCTCTCTACTAAGTGGACCTGCAAAGCTTAGGGGTTTATGTGTACTTGTCTCTTTCAGGCTGCGTGTGTGTGTGTGCATGTGGGTGTGTGTGTCATCCAGTGTCTGCATGTCCATGTCTGTGCTGTTGTCGGTAGAAGGAAGGATGCAGCCAAGCAAGACATTACTCTTAAAGCTAAAACATGATCCTGATATTATTTTTGTTCAGTATTTATGAATCTCTGAAGCCCAAGCCAAGAGCAAGAATTTAATCTGCAAAGCTTATTGAAGAGTGAAACCTGAAGCCGCTCCAAGGACGATGAATTGGAAAATAGCATTCTGTTGTTTGAGCGCTCACATTCATTTGAGCTTTGTTTGACTGTAATGTCAACAGTTATCAAGCAGAAAATGTGCCAGCATGTCTGCAGAGTTTGCCAAAGCGAAGTCTCTAGTTCACTCATTTTGCAGCAACTCCAGGCTCTGTTTTGTGGTGACACGTCAAGGGAAAAACTGACATGGTGATGGTGATTTTGATCACCATATTAGCAAAACACAGTAACTGCTTTACACCTGGTACTAGTGGAAGCAAAGTGGGATAAATACATATGTTGTGGTTTAGATAATGGGCTTGTTGTTCTTGCGCTGACTTTAATCAGTGGTGGTTTATTTGTTTTATGGCTTTTTGTAGGGGGATTTGCATTTGAAATGCATGTCTCTATTTGTCTGTGCAAATTGTGTATGTAGTTGGATAATTTATAGTAGTGTTTTTTTTGTTGTTGTTTTAATTACAAAGACAGTAACTATATGACTTAAAATAGTAAGTTGGACCAAACGCAAGTGGGTTAATCTTTATGATGCTCTTATTTTAGACCAGTTTAAAAGTTTGATTTCTTCTTGTTGCATACATTATTCGCAGCTCATTTAGGCCTTAGTTACAAAGCACCGGGTAGTATTTGTGATGTCTTTTTAAATGTAAAATGCACTGAGGTCTCCTTGCTGTGCAAAACTTGTCTGCTAAACCCATTATGGTAAGCTTTAACTTACTGTACTATTAATAGGCAAGGTTACTCTACCATAGCAGCACTCTACCAGATGATATCTGACTCCTCCTGCACTGCCCGTGGTTATCATTTGTTTGCCAAAAAAAACAATGCATCATTGAGCCGAACATGTGCAATATTCATGTTCAGCCAGTATTTAGCCTGGGGTCTGCAGTGTTTGTTTGATAACCATTGTAGATCTTTGCTGATGAGCCTCCCAGATGACCCTTCAGATGAACGTTTTAGATAACCATTTTCTGCTTTTTCATGCTTGTAGACCTGACCTTAGGCTGACTGAAGGCAGAGTTGTTAGACAACTGATAAACAGAAAATAACAAATTGTCAATATATTTTAACTTTTGTGGCAAAATTCAGTGCTGCTGTAGTCAAAGCTGTGCAGTAATGTTTAGTTGTCCTGTTGTCTATTTGTTAGCAAGATTACACAAAAGATAATCTTGCCAATTTTAATTAAACTTGTTAGAGGGTTACAGCACGAGAGAAAGAGCCCACTGCAATTATTTTGGTGTGAATCAAAAGGTTAATGTTAAATTTTTTTCATAATTTTGTAATAACTAACGTTAACTACAACTGTAACGTTTCTTGTTATGCGAATAGATCAGTTGCATTTTGCTAGAAAAAACACCTAATGGGCCCTACTAAGGAGGGTATGAATAGAACTGTAGCTGTTTGAGAATATGGAGTTATAATAACTATTAATGTGAGATTGATGTTATTATTTTGCTGCTTAAAGATTTAGATGTGTGTTTGTGTTGTGTTTATGCATCATTTCTTGTAGTGTAGTTTGGCACCCATCTAATTTTACTGGTATGGTTTCATTGTTGTCACGGCGGGATACGCCGGTGTGTTTTGTTGAACGGACCCAAAAGCAGACACTGAAGAGAGGAGCTGCGTTTTCAACAACAGGCGAGCCTTTATTCTGGCCAAACACATGAACTAAAACCAAAAACGAGACCAAGTCTACACAAAAATAAACAGACAAAAGTAAAACTATGACACGAACTAAGACTATGACTTGAACTATGACTTTGACTTGAATTACATGAAGGGAAATAGGCAGACGTCCTGACAAAGAACAGTAAGGGACAAAAGACTTAAATACACAGGAGGGTAAATGAAGGAAGTGGACACACATGGGGAAACAGCTGACACACTTGATCATAATGACACCACAGGGGAAGTGTAACCTAAGCACATAGAACACGGAAACAAGACTTTCAAAATAAACAGGAAACATGACGAGACGCAGACATGACACGAACTTGACAACATTAACCATGCAGACATGAAACATGACAGGTAAGACACACGAACCAACAAGGGAGACCTAACACAGGGGGTGATGAGGAATCTAAATAAACAAAGAACTACAACTGAGGAACCTAGGAGCTAAAGATAACTAAATGATCAAAACCAAACAATAAGACATCAAATACAAAGGAACTCAAAACACTGGGTCACACGGCCCAGGACCGTGACACATGGTAGGGGAACGGATAGGGTGAGACGGAGGCAGAAGATGTGCTGTTGCAATCCGTCAAGAAAGAAGAAGAAGAAGAAAAGATTTGCTGATAAATAGGTTGATAATTTCATGTACAACATGAAAATAAATTCCATCTAATTGATCACTGACTAAATTTTGGAGCAGAAAAGATAGCATTGCCATTTGCAAGTCTATGCATTTGGTCCATCACTAGTGAATAAAGCTGTCAGCGTCTTTGTTTTACACTTCTGGATCCATGGCTCATGTTTTTGCCATCTATCCATCCATTTTCGGCTGCTGTTCCAGGTCTGGGTCCCGGAGATTCTTCCCATGTTCTGGAAGCTTTTAGGGCATTAGGATTGTATAAAAATCACACAGCCACAGCGGTTTTATTTCACTGTGTAATAGCAGCTGAGATGTCGGAGCTGTAAAATGTACTCTTTGAGATCTTGAGCTGCTTTTTTCTTTTCTTTGCTCTCTTGCAACTATTTTTTGCTTGCACTGGAAATACACAGCAGCCCTGAGTTAATTTATCGTCTGTGTTTTGTGTGTAAAAAACCAACATGGGCTGCCTGTAGTGGTGACAAGGTCTAACTGTTTTTTTTTTTGCTGCATTTCCAGGCTGTATGTGAGTCCCAAAGCTAAGCTGCAGGGCCAGAGTTTCCTCAGCCCTCTCCAGTGGTGCAGGCAGGTACTGGACCACCCGGGGCCTGAGGTGGAGCTCGCTAAAATGACCCTCTGTCACAGACTGGACCAAGGTACAGTGTGCTTAGCGCCCAGATTAACAGTCTTCATCTGTGGCCACATCTGCCTCGCTGGCAGCTGAAATGTGATCATAAGCAGAAAAACACTTCACACAAAATGTTTCCACGTGCAGAAGAATTTCTGCTGCAGCGTGTGAACCGTGGGAGGTTTTCACTGCACAGAGCTCACCGGTTCCAACATTTCACTCTCTCTCTCTCTTTAAAGTTGTGAGTTTTACTTCACCCTGTGTTCCCAGTGAGTGGTTATTTCTGGAGTAGCCGAGGACTCACATGTACGCATTTCAGGCTGTACTTAAGATCCACTAAAGATGAAGATATTTATACATAAATTAAAAAAAAGATCACTTTGGATAAGCTCGATGTGTGTTCATGAATGGCTAAACCCCGTGTTAACTGCAAAATAAAGCACAAATGATTATAAAGCTTTGATCAAATTATCATTATTGCACCTGATTTTTCTTGATTTTATGAAAAAGTATCATTTTCATGATGGAATTTTTATATTTTAAATGTAAATACAGGTTTTAAATAAAAAATAAACAGTTTAGCCTACAAAAAGAATTTTATTTTTTTTTAAACTTACATTTGATATACATTTTGGGAGACTTATAGGTGTATTGCATTGACTGAATTACCTATTTTCATGAGTAACTCATAACTCAGTCCACTCACAATGTTCACAAACAAAATTATAAGAATTAAGCATGAAAATATTACAAATATTGTGCTGTATGAGACTGTATAATGGACGACTTTTAACATATTCATGTTTCACTCCAGTCTTGATCAGATTTGATCTTTTCCTTTATGCGTTACATGATCATAACAGTTTGATGACTCGTAAATACGTACTTGATTGTGATTATCCAGAGTCAGTAAATCCGTTATTATTGCAGCTGCTTAGTCTTTGAATCAAATGTTGTTTCCGCATTGAAAGTAAATATGATATTAAAACACAGAATATTGATATTTTATTAAAAGCATGTATGTTAATAACAATATGCCCATGAGCACATTAACAGCCTTTCAGTAATGACCGTACTGCAGCCTCTGCTCGTCTACATGCCTTATGGCTGATTAAAGTAAGATGACGACAGCCAACAGCGTTAAATTTCATTTGTCTATAGCGTCTTCTGGGAAAAACCATTCGCATAAAAGACACGCTGATTTCAACTGTGTCACTTACATAGGTGTCGTACAGCTGTTGTCACTTTCTTGAATGAAGAACTAGTCTCACAGGTCTCACAGGTATGTCTGCAGTTTGCGTCTGGCCTGATTGAGTCACTGCAGTTTCGTACTAATTTTGAGTTTTGCCAAATCTTATGAAAATCTGCCAGATCTCCTCTGCCAACAGCAAACAGCTCATTCTGCTTTTGACTCTTGTTTCGTGTTGTTTATTGGATTGCATGATTGAAGTCTGAAGAAACAAGACATACTGACAACTTAACAATGTATTCATTTATCAAACAGGGGCCTTAGTAGCATGTATAGGAAACATACGCAACCACAACAGCCTGGCACCTCCTCCTCACATGCTGGTCACCAGCTTCTCACAGGCGCATCCTACATACCCAGCTGTGCTGCTCAACACAAATGCATTTTTCTCGCAAACGTGGCAACATTTAAGGAAAAATAAACAGACAGTTATTGTCAAGAAGCATTGATACAACAAAGAAATAGTCGACCAAACACACATTTCCTTAGTTTTTGTGCTAAGTTTACATGTAAATACTGTTTTACCAAAGCCATTAACAAAAACATAAGTGGTTAAAGGATTAGATGGTTGATCCCCCAACATACCAAATCTGGTTGGATAGGGTTTGGGATATGTATATGATGGTAGGTATAGTTTTATAATTTTTAAACAACATGGAGACAGTATTACAAGTATGTGTTTAGATGGGGCCATGGCATTTTATTTTTTATTTTTTGTAGCAAAAATCTGACATTGCAGGATTTAGTTACCAACAATGCTACTGCTGAGAATGACGGTGCATTTTATGCACCATCACTTTCATTTTAACACGTTCTCTGCCATTATCCTCACAGATTTTGTTTTATTAACAGCTGCGTAACCTTTACTCATGGCAGACCAATGCAAAGTCTTTGCATGCTATAATATCCTTTTCCCTAAGCATATTTCCACTAAGTGGGGCAAGGGGTTTATTGAGGTTTCAGAGATGATAATGGGACATATGTACGAGCTAACCTAAATCCAAAATCATTACGCGTCGTATACTTGCGTGCTATCAAATATATATTTGCTGCTGGACCCAGTTTCAGATCTGGTGCTTTATAGTTTCTGCTCTCATGCATGGGGATATAGTTACCATAGAAACGTGCTTACATTAAATGGGTTGTCGAGGCAGATTCGCGCAGCACTCCCTGCACCAAGAGCCTGTGCAAAAGACTTGTACTTTCAAAGCTCATACTTTCCACTCTATATGCTGCTCACCTACGTGCTTTGACTTTAATATCCGAAAGAATTTCCTCTGATAAAATATTTTCATATTAATGGTGTGTGGTCTCCACACTGTGACCTGATAATGCATATTTGTTACTGTCTGTGTTGATGTTTATTGGCGTGTGTGTGTGTGTGTGTGTGCGGTTGATGGTTCTCTTCTTCCTTTAAAGCTGTATTTGGTGAAGGTTGGCGCTCCTCCTCGGGGTCATGAATACATCCTTGTGTTTAAGAGCCAGCAGCCATTGTTGGTGCAACTTGCTGTGAATGCTAGTTTCATCCAGCAGAGTTTGAGCTTATTTGTGTCAGGAGTGCCGAATGCTCCACTTTGTCAGGTGTGACCCTCTCAGACTACCAATCAGACGCACTGAATGCGTTTGTGTAACCAAGCTGAATTTACTCACTGCTAGTTTGCATTAATTAGTGAGAATAATAGTTTCATCCTTCAAAAGTGTACTCTGTAGCGAGGGTTTTTTTTAATCCTGCAACTAATTGCTTTAATCGCCATTTATCAGCAATTAATAGATTTGACAGCAAACAATCTGGTAACCCAAACGCTTTTAGTTGCCATTAATAAAGTGCATGTTATTGTAGTGTTGAACCATAAAATGAATAAAGTAGTAAAAATCACATTTAAGGGCTATAAATGAACCGTGTACACCAAAAATCTAGTTCATAGTAAATCTAATTCTGATTTTGGGAATGGGTTGTAGCCTACATGCACAATCCCTGCTTATCCCGAGACCTAGCCAAAAAATAACTGCGGTTTAGCCCAATAAGCCGCAGTTGTAAGCTAAACCTCATCTTATAGTATGAGCCTCTTCTGTCCGAGCCCAGACATTTGCAAGGTCAGTACTGATCTGCTAGAAGCAGCTTAACATTTGGCCAGAGTGTCTTAAAATATATAACCCATGTACTGTATGTTTGTGCTTAAGCAATCAGACTAACATGTCCTTCCCTGCAATCCTGTCTCTAGCAAAGCGGTGGCGAGGAGTGTCCTCCGTCCGTCCGTACAGCTGCATAGAGGGGCTCTCCACCCTCAGCTGCCCCATCCTGCCTTACACTAAACCTGCTGCACTAACCGAGTCCTCAGGTAACAGAGTCTCATTCCTGCTAACCACAAAACAGACGCTCTTACGTCTGGTGAGCATAGTGGGTGTGAGTCAGTATGTACATACAAAGTGAAATCACTAAACACACTCGTTTGTTAAATGGTAAGTTTCACTATTTAAAAGAGACATTATTTTGGGGGGGGGGGGTTATTAAGTTTCTTATCATCTTATTTGTAAGCATGCTGTCAGAGCTGGTCTGTGGATAGAAATGAAAGTTTGATGGTTGGTTTGCCGATTTGGCCCAAACTGAAATCTCTCAAAAACTGTTTGATGTGATGATCTTCTACAGATGAAGATGAATCCTAATGGGTTTGACTTTATGTTTGCACATTCATACACACACACACACACACACACACATAGCCTCAGCTACTCCACCGTGTCTTTAACTGGTTATTGTGATTTGGCCCTTATAAATAAAGATGCTTTGAATGGATTTCAACAATGTTACAGTCACACTAGAGAAAACAGTGTTTGGAGACTGTGGCACGATCAAAGTGTACAATAAACTTGTGATCTCATTGTTTTTGAAATGGAGACGAGGACCACGTCTGCAATCAGCTGCAGTCACGCGCTGACTTCAGTGGGACTTTGATGCATCAAGATAGCAGTAAAACAGCACTAACATGGATTCGTCTTGGTCTTAGTCTGCTATCAGTTTGGATTTTAAGGCTGGCGTACACTGAAATCTGTTTATGATAACAAAAATTTATTGTGATAGATCAGTGAAACTCTACTGCCATCTACATGCACAGAAATAACAAAATGATATAAGAGTACAGCAACCTTGCTTTTTTCAGGAATATAACCAGAACACAACCAGCAAGTCCTCTATTGCAAAGTGACACCTTGCAGACAGGTTGACTTAGACTCAGGCTGATTGCAGCATGTTGGCAGTCTGAGACAGGTTGCCTCCCAACAAACCTTTGCAGTTGACATTCCTCTGGTTTCCCAGAAGTTGAGGGAGTTGCAGGGGTCTATGCTCTATGCCAGGGGTGGGGAACTCCAGGCCTCGAGAGCCGGTGTCCTGCAGGTTTTAGATCTCACCCTGGGTCAACACACCTGAATCAAATGATTTGTTCATTACCAGGCCTCTGGAGAACTTCAAGACATATTGAGGAGGTAATTTAACCATTTAAATCAGCTGTGTTGGATCAAGGACACATCTAAAACCTGCAGGACACCGGCTCTCGAGTCCTGGAGTTCCCCACCCCTGCTCTATGCATCTATGGGCAATCAATTGGTTGACAGCAAAAAATATTAGTGCAATCACCAGGCAAGGAGGTTGCCATCCATTTTTTTCTCTAGTGTGACTGAGCAATAATGAAGCGAGTGATTGTGGCTTAATTAATTAATTAAAATCAACTGAAGCACAGCGGTTCACCATTGTAGCCCACACGCTAACACAGCGACAGCTTGACGGTAATGTTTAATCTTGTTTGTCTCTAAATTGGGCAACTTTTGCATGGCAACTCAAACCTGCTTCTCTAAGCCTTTGAAAACAGCTGCCCTCATTCCAAAATCTAACAACATCACAAAAAAACAGGAAAATTCACATAATGTAAAAGCAAAAATTTTGCATTGGCAACATTCAAAGCCTTTTAGCCTTTAGACGCAATAATCGTCATTGCTCGTATTAAAACCTTTTTCGTTGACCTCATAGTTGTTGTCTCATGTTGCATCCAAAAGTAATATCAACATAGAGCCAAAAGCATCTGTTGCTTCCAAAATGCTTTTGGAACTCGCTACATAACCCAGATTCTTAAACAACCTGCTCCTTGGAGTTTACAATCAGATTACACCAAACTGCAGCGAGGAGATTATAAGGTCATACCCTCAGACAGATGGAGACGAGCACTCTCAGACTTCACCAGAAGACAGCTCGTTCATCTGCGTTAACACAAACAGCAGAGAGTGCAGGTTAGGCTAGTCACCAGTGATTGAATTTCCTCGCTCTCACGCTGTGATTTTCTCCTTTGAAGCTCCGTTGCCGTCATCTGGCCAGTCCTATCTCCAGCCGAGTCTCCCTCTCAGGGCCAGCTGCAGCCTCGCTGACAGAACACCCACCTTCCTGTCAAACTCCACTCTCCACAGTAAGAAATCACCCGCAACACGTCTCCTCTGCCGTGTCATTAATTTCTGCAGTTTCATCAGGTGTGAGTCACCATCCATCTGCCACAGTTACGTACACATAGATTTCACAACTCAGAGACGCGATCAGAGAAATGCTTTGAAAGTGAATGTTGAGATGCTGATGTGCGTCTTCTGTGCGTTTTTTTTGTTTTGTTTTGTTTTGTTTTTTTATAGACGCCGGCCGTCGGCATGCGGCAATTACCCCTCAGTCTTCCCTGGACAGCGAGGTGGGTGTGTCAGAACTGGAAGATGACTCAATCTCCATGAGCTACAAACTGCAGGACATGACAGATGTGGAGGTCATGGCACGACTTCAGGAGGAGAGTGAGTTGACTGTTTAGATGTTTTATACAAAATGTGAGGGGAAATATGAGACATTTAAGGAAACGCTGCTACAGACGGAGGTCGTGATGGGTTGGAATGGTACCCTCAGATTGTGGTTTTGTCCGCTTTATATTCTGAAGACGAAGTCGTAGAGTCGGTGGTTTAAATTACGGCTTCCGCAAAGAACAGCAGCTGATTGTAGAGGCACTTTGCGGAGCTTTGTCGAACCGTTACAGCGAATGATTATTTTTTGTTTGTCAGTTATGTTCTTGAATGACTGTGAATTATGAAAAATGTCCATCAAATGTAAACTTACAGTGACTTCCTAAAAAATGGTCTAGCTTTGGTGTATAATCAAACATAGCAGATGATGGGAAACAGGAAGCCCTTTTCGAATGGTTCACACAGGCGAACTATAGGAAACTGTTATTGTTTCTAGACTGCTGTCTCTATTCTCTTTTTACTCATCTCTGCTAATAAACTGATAAAACCAGAGTGTTTTTCAAGGCATTTGAAGCAGGGAGCCATCGCAGCCAAAATGTTTTCCAATGTGTTAGAAAGCGTGGGCTACAGTCGAGCAAAGCAAGGCAAGAAGTACGGCACCCGACTCATAGCACACTCCTACACAGAGCTGCCTCTACGCCTGTGCATCACAGGACTGGAAAACAGCTCTGCACAAGTGCCTGAAACTGTGCGGAACTAGAGGATCCCTGACCAAATCATCACACAGTCACATCACAAATAACCAACATATAACTTACCTGGTGATGGAGGACAGGAAGGTAAACCGTACCTTCTTTTTGCCCAACTATTTTTTATTGGTCAGCTTGAATAAAATACTGTGCATTTGTTTGGGTTTTGGGTTAAATGATTGGTATGAACTAACCGCACATATATAGTATTTAGTCAGAATATATGAACGGATTAACGAATTAAATCTTTATTTTGAACATTTAAGTACACAATGTTAATAACTGAAAAAAAAAAACACACACAAGAATGAAATAAAAGAGAACTATTATATTATTGTGATGAGACCCCATGGACTGAAATCCCTAAAAATATCTACCATTTCCTGTTCACTTC
>VOQK01026464.1:55011-65324 GCA_015052645.1 Benitochromis conjunctus
CAGTGTTTTTTTTTTTTAATTTTTTTTTTTTTTTTTAAGGCACTTAACTATGATTCATTAAAGCACAAAAAGGTACCAACCTGATGTTATGAGCCAGTGTTGTGCATATGCATAAAAGACATAATAGCAAAGAACCAATTTTAAATTGTGTCTTTAGGCACATTGTTGTGAGCAGTTTGTCACAAAAACACAATTTGTTCTCATTTCTTAGTCTAATCTATAAAAAAATGCTAGAGTTAGCACAGTTTGACAGGCATAAACTAACATTTTTGAACCAACAAGGTGATTCCCAAAGACGCATTAAGTACATTTTTAAAAAATAAACAAATAAAAATCTTGCCATGTTGCCCAACATATCCTTAAATCTGGACAAGTGTAGGACAAATAAAATGACCCCCCAACAGAAATAGGAAACAAATCCAGCAAAGACCTGATGCAGAAAGCTAGAGATGCACCTGAACCTTCAGATGGTCCTTGAAGGCTAATCTGGAATGGAATGGCTGGCTGCCATGAGGTCATTCTTAAGGAAGGGAAACAGAAAAAAATCGGCACAACCATGCTGTCATTTTTGTGCATGGCCAAATTACATAAAACCTGGACTGAAAATCAGTGACATTTTTCACTCAAGTCATCGTAAATATGTACAGAGGAGAGAGCCACAACAGTGAGCGTCTACGTGCATCTCCAAGACACAGTGGAGGCTCTGTGATGAACTGGGGCTCTACTTAAGCCAGCGGTGTTGGTGATCTAGTCAAAACTCATGAAATTATGACTGCAGTAAAGCACCATCAGATTCTTTTTGGAAAGTATCAACAGCCTAATTTTTCATTACGACTTCATAATCACTAAATAATGATGACTTGTTAGAATTGAATTCATCCATTTTCTTCCACTTATTCAATTCAGAATATAATTTTAAAAAATGAGTAATAAAAAGAGAAAGGACGAGGGAAAATAATCTCTAACCATATTCCACGTTATATTTTTTTATAGTTCTTTTCCTAATGCGAGTTCTCTATCAGATCTCCACAGAATAACGTGTACAGCTAAATAACACACAAGAATTTGACGAATTACTTGTATTCTGCACGTAGCCTACAGCTACATTCAAGTACATAGGTTCAAAGGTACGCTCCTTTGAAGTCTCGCGATATTTCAGCGCCGTACCGCCGTCCAGACCGCGAGAAGATGAGCAATGGCAATAGAAAACAAACCTGGGGAGGAATTTGACACAATTTTCAGTCGAAACGACTCCCTGGAGCTCTCCTCTCACCGCGAATACGACACTACACCCGCTCGGATTTTCAAGATAATAGTAATAGGAGACTCAAATGTGGGGAAGACGTGTTTGACCTACCGGTTCTGCGGGGGCACTTTCCTGAAAAACCCTGAGGCAACTATCGGGGTCGATTTCAGAGAGAGGACGCTGGAGCTGGATGGAGAGAGTATCAAGGTGAGAAGTCCTACATTGTAAGGAAGGCGCACAGCAGATACCTGTGAACGTCCACTGCTGTTTTGTCTATGTTAGGTTTATAGGTCAGCTCTCAGAGCCTGACCTGGAGTCAGTTTTCAGCCTGTAGGCATGTGATGGAGCTTACTTTAAAATGACTAGTTGTTAAAATGAAGGCTTTGTCACCCCTATGAGGCCATTGTTATTGTTCACAAGAAAGGGAATAACGAAACTTGGTGTAAAGCCAGTTCATAGTCATTTCTGTTCTTGCATATATAAGTGTTTATTTCCATTCTATGCCTGCTTGTAGTCCTCATTTGCCTGGAGATTTCCCTGCCTTTTACGAGCTTCCAGTCAAAGTGAAAACAGATCGTTGTTAACCATGCCTCAGTCTGATAAAGTGATCCAGACACAACACAGCACCAAGTCACCCAAGTGGATTTTTAATAGCTTGTTCCCGCAGATTTAAACCCAATTTTTTGGAGGGGCTGTCAAAAAAGGTCTATTTTGGAGCAATTTCCAAAGCAGACATTTTGACTCATCACAGTGGGAACATGCAGTCTATGATAATGACACTAACATTAGCTCTGTCTGTCGGTGTTTCAGTAAACCATGACAGTGAGTGAGTAAAAGGCAGTGAGCCAGCATGCATGCATAAAAGGAATGAATCCATCTCTGGTTTAATAATGTACACCTCAGATTCTCCTTCTGTAGGCGGCCCAAGTGTCTGCTGCAGAAATGTCCCAACTGTCCTAACTTAACCAACATTTCTTTTTTAAAGCAAGTGCAAAAAGCCACCAGCTGATTTAGTCTGTGGTGCTAATTTATGGCTTTTACTGCTGTGCAGTATCCTTCCATTGTTTCCCTGAAGCTGCTAAAACTTTGTTTTGGAAAAAATCAAGATGCATCATGCTGAAACGTTAAGGAAAAAAAACAGTATTTAATTCAGCAAAAATAGAGATGTATGTTTACATACACACATACAGCATATGTGAGCCCTTCTTAGTAGGAACAAATGTTGAAGGTTGGAGCCGAGCAGCATAAACAAAATAGGGAAGCTGGAATAACGCTTTCCTGCCTCCTGTTGAACTGGCTGGCAAAAACACAAATATAAAAAAACACTGGCCATATGCTTTAAATATGACTCTGTGGCATCAATTTGTTTCTGCTGTGCTAGTTGCAGATTTGGGACACAGCAGGTCAGGAGCGCTTCAGGAAGAGCATGGTGGAGCACTACTACCGCAGCGTCCACGCTGTCATCTTTGTGTACGACGTGACCAGCCTTTCTTCCTTCGAGAGCATCCCCGAGTGGATTCAGGAGTGCAGCCGTCACTCCGTGGGGCCCCTTGTGCCCCGCATCATGGTAGGAAACAAGTGTGACCTGAGGGACCGCCGGGAGGTTCCCACATCAGCCGCGCAGTGTCTCGCTGACAGCTACAACTTCCCGCTGTTTGAGACTTCAGCCAAGGATCCGGCTGAAAAGGAAAACGTGGATGCTATCTTTCTGACTTTAGCTTACAGGCTGAAGAGCCACAAACCCCTGAGACTAAAGCAGCCCAGTGAGAGCAATTTGAGGCAAATGTGGAACCAGAGAGAGCGGGAAGCAGCAACTTGTCAATGCTAAGGTCACCTACATCCTGCATGGATGTACTTGGATTATATAATACCATCATGGCAGTCCTTCACGAGTGTGTTGAGAAAAGCAAATTTGAACAACGCTGAGGCTTAAAATTTACAAAGCACTCTCATATCAGTTAGCTAGAAATGACAGAAGCTTGGTAAGATTTTACAATTTTCCCTGCCTGGTATGAGGCACAGCTAAAGACAATATAGGCCTAAAGGTTTGCACAACATTAAATAAACAAGTCAGTAAAATGCATGAATGCATATGGAGGTATGCAGAGCATTTGTAGCCCAAACTGCACTTCGGATTACCGAGTCTGCAAACAGAACATTGCAGAGCGCACTTTAGTGGATGCATGGTCATAAATGATATGCAGCCATCGCCAGTACAGCAGCATTACTGCACTGTAATGTATCTGCAGATCTCAATGCAATTCAAAGAAAAACTTAATGAAGAGAAAAATTGATTTTTGTGTGTGTGTGTGTGTGTGTGTGTGTAAAGGGACCAATAGGATATGCTGATACTGTGACGAACATTGCAATTGAATGTTCTGAAGTGATATTTTAGTTCTTAAAAGTGCAGTGTGAGACTTGGTGCTGTTATTGAATGTATTTGTGTCAGCTCACGTACATGGACAGTTGTTTGGAGAGAAAGCTCAAGAACACAAGGGATAAAATGTAGCTGCTCCATATAGATCACTTGAAAAGCATGCCCAGAAGGAAACTCTGTGGATCTAAGGAAAAACACCACAGCTGTTTAATGTGTTGCATGTATACAATAATAAAAATACACTGTACAGATGCAAATCAATAAAAGTGGTTGTTTCAGTGTCACCTTCTTTTCTTAATGCTTCTGGTGTTGTTTGGCACTCCAAGTGTAATGTTAGCCGTGGCCATATCTCAGGTGGTCTGCCTAGAAAATGAGTCAACACTGCTCAGTCAGTTATTGCTTCACAGCTGGTGTGTCAAGTGTTTATTTTTCATTTTAATTCACGACCTGTAGCCAATCTAGATCCACTTTAATTTGTGCTAAGGGGGGAAAAAGTCTCACTTAATCAGCTGATAAGGATCGTGTTACACTATTAAAAGCTCAAAAACTAGAGTCACAAGCTTTGTAGTGAAATTAAAGACCATACTTTGCGGTATTTGACACATTAGCGACGACCAGTGGCACACTTGTGCATGACTGTAGCTCTTTTGATACATTAGCGAAAACACGTAAAATAGCAAATCCTCCACTTGTAGCTAATTGTGTAGTTATACATTTCACTAGGTTAGATTTCCACTGCGTTAATAACGTTAATATATAAGCAGAGATCACAGGTCGGCAGCCGAATTGCTTTCATCGGCGACGTCTAGGGTTTCATATTTACCAGCCTGCAGCAAGTCCGTGAAAGCAGCACGGCAGAGAGCTGTTTGTATTCCCCACGCGGCGTCTCTCCGCGGCCATGGTAACACTGTCTGCAATGCTGGACATCTGATTAAAAAACATACAAACGAGCGCTTTTCATACAGGTATGAGAATTTTTTTTTCTGTGACCACGCAATTAAAATTGAATTTAGCTCGTCGGTAGGGTGTTTTTGTCTACGGGCAATTTGAACGCAAGCTGGGAGGATTAAGTACCGTTTGGGTCACTGGCACAGGATTCGTTTTGTTTTCTCGTCTGTGGCCTAGTAGCAAGCTAGCAAGGGGCTAACGCCGGTAATATTACAAGGTGTGCGCAGAAAAGAAGCTGATTTGAACAGAGGTTTCATTTAGTAATCAGGTGAAGCGCCTGGGGCAAATGCGTTCATTCAAAATGCAAGTGTCCCACATCAGCTAGCTTAACTAACGTGTTTTTACCGGGTGTAGCCGTTTCTCAGTTATCTGATGGGCAGTCGACATTCAAGGAGCTGCCCCATCTTGTAATAACATTCAATTATATAGAGGACAATAATAATAATAATAATAATAAAAGAACGAAAAATGTGGAGGCGTTAGATTGAAACACTGAACTAGCATTAACCTTTGAGCTCTTACTGTTTCACTAATCAGGTCATGCAATTGCTTGTTTCTTTTTTTCCATGTAGCTGTTATTAAGCATGAATCTGGCAGAAATATGTGACAACGCCAAGAAGGGCCGAGAGTACGCCTTGCTTGGGAACTATGACTCCTCCATTGTGTATTACCAGGGCGTTATTCAACAGATCCACAAGCACTGTCAGTCCCTCAGAGACCCTGCACTTAAAGTCAGGTGGCAACAGGTGAGTCCCCTGGTATATCAGTTACTGAACCTGAGACTTCAGTTCAATAATATCAAGTATTTTATCAGATTTATCTGGGGATTTCTATAGTTACTATTTTTATGTCCTGGTTACCATTGACTTTAATGCTAATTGAGCACTTATTTAAATTACCTGCCCTGTTTTACGTCCTGCTTCATGAAGGAGTTTTTTGTTGTTGTTGTGGTTTTGGGTTTTTTTTGTCAAACATTGTGCATTGTTTTGTTTTTTGTATGTTTTTGTTAGTTCAGTTGCTGTATTTTCAGCTGGATGCTCAGTGATGCAGTGCAGATACAATACTTTCCTTCTTCCGTTTGTTTCCAGCTTAGTAAAGAACTGACTGAGGAGTACGGGCAAGTGAAAAGTATCATGGCAACGCTGGAGAGCTTTAAGTCAGAGAAGCCGACTGACATCCAAGCCCCGCAGCCGGAGGAGAGACCAGAAGATCCAGCTGTGTGGCCTCCTCCCATCCCTGCAGAGCACAGGTGTGTGCATGTGTTGGAGCTTCGTTTTCAGTTTCATGGATTTTTTTTTTCTTCCTTTCCTGCTGTCAGTTAAAATAAATAAGTGAAGTTTTGAATATGTGAGCCAGCAAAACAAATACCAGCTGAGGTATCAGTTGGGGAAAAAAACATAAAGTAGTTCTTATTTAGCGTTACAGTACCCGTGTCGCACTGTGATCTCAAAAAGTTTGGGTTATAACTTTGTTTTAAACTATACTCCAAACTCACCCATTATTAACCTACATCCCCAGTGCAGTGTCATAGTCTCACTCTCTAGATTTTGGAGGAAAAATTTTATTATTTTAAGTCCATTAATTCCATATAACACATATAATACACGGAAAGCTTAAAAGGATTTTTGCAGACTGCTATCTTTTTGTCAGTTCTCTTTTTTTTTCTTTTGATGTTGAGTTTAAAACAACGAGAACACACAATATGCATTTTTCCCCTTTAACTGCAGATTACAAATGCTTTCTCAGTGGCAAACTATATATGTATTTAACTTACTGAACATCAGTTTTGACAGAGATGATTGTTAGTGATGCTACCCAGAAATTCTGTGGAAAACAACATCTCCATAAGGAAGCACTCTTTAAAGTACAAAGAGATATATTTTGCATAATCACTTTCATCTCTACAAGCGCAATGTGCCTCTGCAGAAAAGTAGCAGAGCTGGTTTATAACTAATGCTCTCTATGGGAACCTTTGGTAAACCGATGGGAACCTGTGATTGGTGGCTCTCTATGTAGGTGTGTCCTATTCAGAGATGGGTAATCCGATTACTTTTTTCAAGTAACGAGTAAAGTAAGGGATTACTATTGCAAAAAAGTAATTAGATTACTGTTACTTTCCCTAAGCACACTGCGTTACTGATTTTGTTTGTGAGAGTGTCTCATGACAATGGTGTACGAGTAGATTGTGTGTAGATCAACAATGGATAATACAGAGTGCGGGAGAGAGTACGACCATGCAGCGTTTAAAGCTTGGAAGTACTCACATTACTTTGAGTTTGATTCTGTAAAAAGTGACAAAAACATTAGCGTCAGCTGCACACTCTGCGTGGGAAGAAAACTTCTTTCTACAGTGAAAAATGAAACTTCAAATCTGAGCAAGCACCTAGCACACTGCCACGGGAATGTGAACTTCACAGAGAAACCCCCGGATCCCCCCACTGACATGACCGCTGTGGCTACCACATCCAAAACCTCCACCGGCCCCACTCCTGCTAAACAGGTGAAAATAGACTTAAGAGCGACAGGACTTAGTGCTGCTGAATCTTTGATTTTATTTATGTTTTGCTGCGTTTTACTCGCATCTATTAAAAATCGAGAGTGTAAACACAAAAAAATTATTTGATTTTATGTGCTGGAATATGCGGAAAATAGGTTTAAATGTTAAACAAATTTCTTCAAGTCAAAGACTGCTGCATATAATTAAATTTTTGCTTGATGCAATGTGTATAAAGTTAAAAGATTAAAAGTAATAAAACACGTTTTAAAAAGAGACTTTTTCTTATGATTTAATTTTATATGATGGATTATGCAGAAAAAATAGAATTGGGCTGAAAGATCTATTGCCATATTACATATTCAGGTTGTGTATCATGTATTTTAAAAGTAACTAAGTAAAAAAGTAACTAATTACGTTTGAAAATAAGTAATCATTAAAGTAACAGGATTACTTTCTTGGAGAAGTAATTAGTAACTATTTACTTTTTTCAAGTAACTTGACCAACACTGGTCCTATTATTATCACACTATTGTCCATTTGTATATTCCTGTGCGTGTCTCTGTAGAAATCCTGCTGCAGTAAAGCGGCCCAACAGTGGAGTGAAGCAGCAGAGGAAAGACTCCCCTGGCCTGCAGCATCGAGGGGCAGGGCCAGGGCCAGGAGGCCGTCCTCAGGCCAACGCTAAAGCAGACCGGCCGGGATTGCCTAAATGCAAAGACGATAAGGTTTAGACTCCAGTTGCTTTGTGCTTTAGTGGACAGATGGATAAGTAGGACATGAGTAAGTCTGTGCTCCAAACACTCTCTCATTGTTTTGTTTCTTTTCCATCTTCTTTTCTCCATCAGGGAAAGAAAGGGGGAGAGGCGCAGGGGGATGAAGGGCATAAGAAGTTTGACGGCACAGGATATGACAGTGACCTGGTGGACTCGCTGGAGAGAGATATTGTGTCCCGTAACCCTAACGTGCACTGGTATGGAAGGATACTATGATACTTATATAATACTTCTAAGGTTCTGCAACAAGGATACATTTCAACAGTGCCACTGGCTAATTACTCTGGTAAACTGCAGGAATGACATTGCCGATTTGGAAGATGCTAAGAAGCTGTTGAGAGAAGCAGTGGTGTTGCCGATGTGGATGCCTGATTTCTTTAAAGGCATTCGCCGCCCTTGGAAGGTACACACACACACACCTGTGATTCTTCACATATTCTCTACATGCAAACCTTATCTGGGTCCTTACTGGGGGTTTTTAAAAATGTGTGAATAATTGCAGAAATCTATAAAGCTGTTTTTCAGCTGTGAGCTACTCACTTTGTTCTGTATCACACCTACCATTTTGAGTATCTTGCAGCATGTTGCACCAGCTACATCAAAGTTTGAGCGTTAAGGTCAACACCAACTTCTACATCATGACTAGTTAGCTTCACACTAAATCTAGCTCTTCATTCAAGCGCACCATTTCTGTTGACACTATCACCGTCAACTCAAGTCAGCCTCAGTTCAGTTCTGCAGACTTTTGTTTTATCTTGCTCCTTTCTGTCCACGTGTTTCCAAACCCTCCCGTATAATTTCATAAAAAACGATTGTCTCGTTGTATTTGATCACGTGAGCGTTGGCCTCATGCAGCACATTTCTCTCTTCTAACATTAACAATTCTGTCCTCTAGGGTGGCATAAAAGATTCCATCAACGGCTTAACAGTTCCAAGTAAATCCAGCATAAAATCACGTCATTCACAGTCAACATGTGCTCATTTTAAATAAAGACAATAAATAATAATATTTTGGCTCACCTTACATTAACAGTAAATGTTAAACAAGTTGCGCCTTCTTATCCTTCTTATTTCTGTCTTGTGTTCATGCATGCAAATTTCCATAAAGTCGAGGTTCAGCGAGTGGAGAGGGAGAGCAAGCTAACACAGCGAGCTTGACAAACATCGCAAAAAAACACTAAATAATCAAATAATGTTCATGACTTCAGCAAATAAAGGACTGACGAGCAAGATGAAGGCACATTTTAAGAATAAGAACCAACCTGCAAATGTCATTTGATAAAATGTAACAACTTGCATATGTAATGTCATTCCTTTTATCTATAAGCAGGTAACATCTGCCAACGCACTGCAGAATGCAGTTGGCTAAATTCATTAAGAGCGGTAAACTTCGGAGCCTGGCTCGTCACGTAGCCTGATCACAAATAAAATGCGCCAACTAAAATGTTTTTACAAAGTCACAGTCTCCACGGGCTCCACAGAGATGGGCGGCTTCTTCTGCATCAGCCTCGGTTAAACTTTCATCATGTGAGACTGCTTTTCCCTGAGGCCCAACCATGTGAGGGTTAATACTTTATGGGGGGGTTTTATAGCAGCACAATGCTCTTCATTTGTCCTATATAGGCATGCATAATTAAAACTCTTCACTAACTTTAAATAGATGGATAGTCTTTTTTCTTCTTCTTCTGTTTTAATCACCTAAAGTGCAGTAAAATCTAAGAGTGATTAGTCAGTTGCAGAGGAAAACAGGTTAATGGTTGTTTTTTCAGCACGCAGCCGAGTGGAGGTATGTATTCCATTAGCGTGGACATTCAGGTCTACGAAGTTCTGTTTTGTCAGTACTCCCTGCAACACGTCTGACTGTTTCTACTCCTAATGCAGGTACACATACGCTCCCATCTGCTCCTGCTGAGATTGTGATCAATACCCACCGCAGTGCTGTTTTATATTCCGAGTCGCTCGACTCAGTCCTGCAGTCAGCATAAGGCACACTAGCCTAAATTGACTGAGGCATAAAAATAAAATTTCTTTAAAATGAAATGGATTATGTCAGCAGTGCTTCCTTTTGTGGTTTCTGTAATCTCCGTAGCAAGAGGCACCAAGCAGATAGAGAACTGTTAGACACCGGAGTGTGGCAGCGATATAAAAAAATGGTTATAGAGGAGATTTAAATCAGGGTTTGACACTTTTGTTTAATATCACAGTCTTTTAAATAACACGCAATTATCCAGTGTCAAACAGGGATTACAGTCTACGGGAAGGCAATCCATTCACATTCAGACTAATATCCTGTTCTCACAGAAGCGAGCTTTAGAGGTGCTGGTAAATGGATTTTTTGGTAAATGGGGCGGGGTGGCTCAGTAGGTAGAGTGCTCGCCCCTGGATCGGAAGGTCGACGGTTCGAATCCACCCAACGGCTACCCTGAGGTACACTTGAGCACCGTACCGTCCCCCACATACTGCTCCCCGTGT
>VOQK01026466.1:0-13860 GCA_015052645.1 Benitochromis conjunctus
CATATAGTTAGGGCTGGATCAGGTGACCCTGAATCCTCCCTTAGTTATGCTGAAATAGGTGTAGGCTGCTGGGGGATTCCCATGATGCATTGAGTGTTTCTTTTTCAGTCACCTTTCTCACTGTTAATAGACCTCTCTGTATTGAATCATACTTGTTATTAATCTCTGGCTCTCTTCCACAGCATGTCTTTTATCCTGTCTTCCTTCTCTCACCCCAACCGGTCACGGCAGATGGCCACCCCTCCCTGAGCCTGGTTCTGCCGGAGGTTTCTTCCTGTTAAAAGGGAGTTTTTCTTTTTTTTTTCAAGCACTGTCGCCAAAGTGCTTGCTCATAGAGGGTCATATGATCGTTGGGTTTTTCTCTGTATGTATTATTGTAGAGTCTACCTTACAATGTAAAGCGCCTTGAGGCGACTGTTGTTTTGATTTGGCGCTATATAAATAAAATTGAATTGAATTAAATTGAAGATGAGAAATGTGGAGCACGGGGAAGGCAAAGAAACGGGAACCTAAAGCCAAAGAACAAATAATATAATATAAGAATATAACATAAACATTATAATGAGAATCAAAACCATGAATAACAATAATTAAGGAATATAAATTAATCCACAACCACAAAACACTGGATCGCAGACCCAGTACTGTTGGCATTTTGACTCTTTTGACTACTAGTAACCACTGGTTGCTAGGGAATAGTGTGTATTTCCTGTCCGGTTGGCAAGTGGTTGCAAGAGGTTGTTTTCATTAGGTGAAATAGGTTGCAAAGAGGTTTGTAGCACTGTCACAACATTCTCCCTGCAATTGCTATGGTTGCTAGCTGATTGCCATGGTTGGTCGTAGTTCGCATGAAAGACACCTGCAAACACTACAAACTACTCACTAAGTGTTAGTGGAACAATGAAGTGCAATGCAAACTGGAAATAGAGACCACTTGGCTTTAGACTAAAAGTTGCACTTTTGTCAGGTGCTGGTTGCAGCAGTAAAGCGCAACCTTTACTTTGAAAGCAGACATTCTCAGTTTGTTTTCAGTTTGTTTTGCACTTCGTCAAGTTTCACTTCTATATTGTGTTTGGTTGGCTGCTAGCAGCCAACAGAAACATAAGAAGCTTTTTGCTACAGCACCCTTTTTGGGACCAATTTTATCTAGTGACAACCAGCAACCTCCAGCAAACTGTGCGTGGGAATTCACATTTTTCCCAAGTAGCCAGAGATGTCGAGAGTTGCCAACAAGGTCTATGGCTGTGTGACTGAGACCTTAGCTTCGTAGACTTCTAGCCTCTCTCACTAACAAAAAACAAACAGGTTAAAAAAGAAGCATGGACCTTAGATTAAGCTTAAAGTGACAAACATGTAGCCAAGCTTGTTCCTGAATCTGGTACATGACAACGTGGTCCTAAAAGGACGTGTCAAAATGACCTTCAGTAGTTCGCTTTTTGCTCACACTGCTCATGCTTTTCATGGTTGCATGATTTTCACACCAGAGCTAAACTATTCAAGGCCATTTTTATCTGTAAAAAAGATCGCAACCTCCAATCTCATTAGGACTCTTTAAAAGGATGGTTTTGTGTTGATTTGATCATCCTTTTTCCAATTCAGACTCCTGTTTAGGGTTTTTTTTTTATCACTTTATCAGTACTCATTTTCCTCATTATTAGAATTTTCTTATGTTTGTCGTTACAATCCCTCTGCACAATGCACACAGGCAAACTCTGTCCTAGATGCTGTGAGAATTTCAACTATTAAAAAAAAAAAAGAAATACAAACTGCATTGATGAAGGATGCACATCCATCACCCTGGATGCTGGATTTAATTTTGCTTTGGATGCTAATGAGATAGTTGGAAAACTTCCAATGACAATTTTTCTAAATGGGCTGTTACTGTTAGATAGATTCATTTTTTTTCAGCACTTTTCAAGCTATTGCATTGTAAAATGACTCTAGGTAGTTTCACAGAGTTGTTAAAAGACAAAAATATTTTTTAAAAACCCACTATTTTTCTGCAGTGTGTTATTTTAAAGTGGCATAAATTGTATCGCAAAACATCTGTACCAAGGTAAACCTCAGACATCTCCATTTAAATGCTAATAGCAGCCTGAGGTAAGACCCTAATGTTACTGTACAGCATATCAGCTGCCTGCATTAAATCTCCTAGGGTTAATACCTGCGGTGGGTTCATTTCACTGCCAGTAATGATATTGTCTCAAGGTAACCTTTAATCAACCTTTGGACCTTTTTTTTCTTTGCCTCGCAGTGTCTGCTTTACACCAGACGATTCCCCAACAACCTTATTGTTACTCGAAAGTCAGCAGTAATAAATCGTCAATTATTTCATCATGCGATTTATATTGGAGAGGAGTTATTTTAATTAAGAGATTCATTAAGTTAGTTCATTAATTTCCCCACAGGTGCCCCGGATTCTCTGGAGAATTTTCAAATCAATTCCGAACCTTATTATTTAATATCAGATGGAAGAGTTGCTGAGTAAAAAAAAAAAGGGCAGGTTCAGTGTGGTTTAATCTTCAGGCGCGTTATTCTCGGTCAATAACAGAAATTAAAAATATATGTATCAAAGTTTATACATAGTCAGCTTTTAATTATCCCCTTATTTCAGCCACCACCATATCCCCTGAGTATTTGCCACAGTATGATGGCCATAATCTTTTCTCCAGGCTGCTTAACTCCGAACTGACCATTGCACATAATTTCACTGAATTTGCTGCATATTGCATCTCAAGTCCTCTGCCTGCCCTCCAGCTGTATACCATAGCTGTCAGCCTGACTCTTCTCCGGGTTGATGTATGCAGGATGCTATCTATCATTGCCACGACATTGCATATCCTCTTCAGTCTGACACATTTGACAGGCACTCGCGCCCATTAATGCCATGGTATCACCTAGCTTGTTATCACTGTATCCGCAAGGAGTTTACATTGCGTGGTGTACAGTCGAGTCCTCCAGTGTGGTGTGGGTGGATAATTTTCCCTGCTCTCTTCTTTGAGCGGGCTTCTTGAATATGACTGCACACGTGCTGAGTGGATAGTCAAGAGATCGTCCAGCTTCTCCAGGCTCAAAAGGCGTCAGTGATGGATGTGAAATGCTGGAAAGACATCGTAGGACAGAGTGTTGGCCCGCACCATCGATCACTCATGCAGAGCAGATGACACAGTTCTCTCTCACTCTCTATCTCTTCCTCTCTCTCGCTACCAGCCGGCGAGTTTATCAGCGCTGCCCAGAATATTTAACAGGGAAGAGAGCGCACCCGTGGGATCTCATTTGCACAGGTGTCCATCTGGTAGAAGTTGTCTGGGATAATCTCCACATCATGTCACATTTGCATCCGGGCTTCAGGAAAAATGGCACACTTTACTGTAAGAGGAGTGCGCGGAGCCGTCCAGTTCGAGTGTAGGGGGGTGGCGGCGGCGGTGGGAGAGGGGGGACCGGGCGTGGGATTGTTTGCAGACACTGTGGTGAAGACCAGTGTGTTTTCGCGCTAATCCACGAGGCAGCTAATGCCTCGCAATTATGTAAGGATTTAACATGTTTGTAATTGTTTGTTGGTTCAGCTCAATTTGTGTAACCAGCTTTAGTTGGAAAATTAGCTGTGAGATTTTCCTAAACACTGCCAATTTGTTGGTCTTTTAACCAGGAGGGGGATTTGCTGCAGCAGGGCTGAAGAGTACTTGTCAATTGTGACAGTCTTATTAGGCGGTTTGGGCAAAGAAAAGGTGCCCCTATTGAATAAATTGATCATCAAGGACCTTTGCTTCTGTTCTCCCCCTCCTTTAAATAGCACAAGTTTCCCAGCGAATCAATGGCTTCATCGATTCCCCAAGTTGGGTTAAGAATTACTCGAGCAGCAGATCCGATCTCGAACTCGCTGTCCGATTAATGACACAAAGAGGATCGCTGCTTGTGCTTTGCAGTTGGATCACTTCTTCTCACGGGGCTGTGCGTGAAGCAGCACCCATTCGGACAGGCCTAGATCTCATCCAGGATACCTCGAGCTTCTGCATATGCAGAGACTCATTTAGAGACACAAATCACCGCCGCAGTGCCGAGCAGTAAAATGAAATGTTTATTCCAGCGTGGATAAATACTCGGCCGTATCTGCGAGGCCAGGCGAGCATGGAGTCTCCAAACATCACGAGTAATCTCGCATTTTACGCCGTCTCTCCCTCGCGTTATAAATTCTCTTCTTTATGTGTATGACCTGAGCACTTACAGTACATCAGTTGTAGCAAGTCATTTTCTGCTAGCTCGCACTATATCTGCGAAACGCATGGAAACAAAAGGGAGTCTTCGAGTGCTGTTGACTGTAAGAGCTCTGGCTCCACATTAACACCCATTGGTTTTTCATTAGGACAAAGGTACTGTATATATACACATATATATTCATATGTTCAGTTATGCTAATTATGCATCACTGGTGTTCATTGCTGGAATCAGTAGTTATTCAGCATTAAAGGCAGGTTTTCCTTTAAAAGAAAGGAAGGTTTCTCCGTATCTCCTTCTGCTGCGTTTAATGACTCACATTCAATCCCAGGAATTAGCCTCGCAGAGTTTTTGATTGAGCGGCCTGGAGATGGACTCCTGACAGCTTCTCGGCTCGGCAGCTGGCAAGAGCTCAAAAAGTGACGCGGGCCCATTTGTTACACTGACCGATTTGTTAATGCTTTATCTTTTGCAGGAACTCCACGTATTGCATGAAGGTGTCCATGTCCCTCACGGTGGCGGAGAATGACACAGACCTCTGCTACAACTCCAAAATGAGGTTCTTCGAGAAGGCGGAGCTGAGCAAAAGCAAAGACATCATCTGCCCAGGCATTGAGGATTATGTACAGCAAGGAATGGAGCCTGAGATCGTGTGGTACAAGGTATGGTTCATATTTTTCATTAGGTATCACTCTATCAACAAAGGGTTAGGTCATGTTTAGTTAAACTTAGCTTTAAATACTACATTTTGAAACGGACAAACAAAAAGAGAAAAATATTGCTTGCTGTGTGGAGAGTTGGGTGGCTCACAGTGAAACCGACCTGGCAGGCCTTCTGTGTCCAACAGGCCTCTTTGCCAGAGCTCGTAGGCACAGCTCGGGGGCCAATTTATCAAATGTGAAAGTGTGCTTGATTAGGTGGCCACTTCACTTTCCCACGGAATCAAATTAAAATAGCAGATAATGCCAGTGGGATCCACACCCTCTAGTTATTGGCTCTCACTATGTTGGTGGGCTGATTCAATCCTGCAAGACGCTTCCCACAGTGCCCCAGTTTCTTTTGCCTCATGTGGCCAAAAATTTAAAAGGCTGTTTCTAAAAGTCCACGCTTACTTCATGTGGATACATGGGCTATGGAGATCGAAAATAAGGCTCATGTTGTACTTTAGGTAGTTTCCTGTGTGCAGTGCACCTGGCTCCTAGTTAGTGGTTACCAGCAATTCACAGATTTGAACTGATCAGGTAATGTATCAGTGACTGAAACTAAAAGCTAGTCTCTTCATTACAAGCTGAACTTCTAAGTGTGTGCGCATAGGAAAAATGTCCTTTCAAATCCAAACAAATACTGAAAACAGAGTTAGAAACCAATCGCACAATACAAAGTATTTTGTCGATGCAGTTATAGAGTAGGCAGGTCTGTCATTCTCTGTTGGAACCTGTTCCCTGCTGCTGGCGCACAGAGCCAGAGCCTGATGTGAAAGGAAGCAACCAGTACCCAGAATGATGTTCACATTGATCACATTCTGTACGAGTTTGTTATCCGTGCTGATGTTGTCATCCTCACTTTTTTGCCTATGTTTAGAACTCTTGACACGAGGTTTGCTTAAACCATGTGTAGTGAAAAAACCTTCAAAGTAAAAATTGTCATATAAAGCAACACATTTCAAAAGGTCTCTGTTTCTAGTTTGCATCTCACTTTCAAAAGTTCAGGGACTCTTTTGTGGTTAGTTAGGAATGTTTTTCAGACAAATTTTCCATGCAAACTACAGGTGACTGCGACAGTGGCTAGTAACCAAAGTAACTGCAAGGAGGTTTTGCCAGCCAGTCTCTAGCCCCGTGTGACTGAATGCTCATATGCTGGGTAGATGTGGGTGGGTGGGACCCACCTTCTGTTCAAATTGTCTGATTATGAGGGGCAGCAAAAAAAAGCTAAAAAAGCTTATTTCAGAGACTGTTACAGTGTATAACAAATAAGGATTACTTTGAACTTGGAATCATGTAAAGCTACCTTAGTAAATACCAAGATAAAAAAATATGTAGATGAAAATGAACAGAATTAGCCCCCATTTACAGAACGCATTAAGTTAATAATAGTTTTCTCATTTAAGACGAGTTTACAATGAAAGGCTTGAAACTGCAGACCATTAACCCAAAAGAATTTAAAATCTTTTTTTATGTGTATTAATATATATTATTAAACCGATGCTTATTTTTTTTCCAAATGACGGACAAATTGAATATATAATTTGGCCTCGGTGTGTTATTTCGGGCTCCTACAGCTTCTGATGCTGAAATAATTTCCTGTTCACACTGATTGGCTCTGATTGGCTCCAGAGATGTTACCAAGCAACCGAGCAAATACTGATGATGCAACCCAATGAAGTAAATCCTAAAATCACTAAGAGTTTAGGAAGGAACTTACAGATAAACCCAGTAATGATTTTACAAATAGGTGGTGCAGCTTAATTTGGTGCTGCAGTCCTGCCTCAGAATGATAAATGTGCAGGCACCCAGTCTCATACATCACAGTTTAAAAGAGTATTTGTGTCGAGACAACAGTTGCTCACTAAACTAATGTCTGAAATCTGGCATCAAACAAAGTTTGTGTGCTGTGTGATATGATATGAGGTCTCTCTGCTATAAAGCTGCTCGAGTATTTTATGATACGGTGTTTATTATAGAGGTTCTCTACAGATTGAGTTGGGTTTTTTTGTTTTTAAAAATCTGTTGTACTTTGAAGGTGAGATTAAATCTGACAGGCTTCGAAGTGAAATTATGGTAAATTCAGATATAACAATTAATACAGAGAAAGCACTGAGGGAAATTGGTCATAAAACTGTGATGTCAAGCATTACATTTAACACAATAAATGTAGTAGGCAAAGGAGATCAATAAATCCAAGCAATATATAGTGCTGTGCAAAAATCTTGATACTTCCTTTTTATTTTGCTATTAAAATGAGAAATATGAAACATGCAAAAATACACGGGAATGCAGTACGCAAGTCAAACAGTTTGTACAGTTTTAATGAGCTTGACAGAGCTTCCCTTTTATGCTGTTTTCTGTCAAGATGATCCCACGCTGCAACTTCAGTAATGTTGAGGTTCGGACTCTGGGGAGGCCGATCCATGACTGATAGGGTTTTTCCATGCATTGACAGTTTGTTTGGGATCATTGTCATACTAAAAAATAAAGCCATTGACAATTGGGCGTTTTCCAGATGTATTGCATGGTGGATCAAAATCTGATGGTGTTTTTCTCCATTCATAATTCCATTAGTTTTGTCAAGATGCAGCCCCAAACTATGACAGAGCCTCTATTTGGCTGTAGACACTCACTGTTGTATGTGTCTGCTTATGTCCACACACGTGCACATTTGGGATCATTTGAATCAAAAGTTTTCAAATTCTGATCCTTCACTCTGCAAGTCCTTTTTGCCTTTGATTTTTAGTCCAGTTGTTGTGTAATTTGGCATACCTCAGCCTTTTCCTTTCCTTAAGAATGACTTCTTCACAACCACCCTTCCACTCAGGCCATTTCTGATGAGGCTTCAATGACCAATAAATGGATTATCTGAAGTATCAGCTCTATCTCATAGATCCTGTGTCAGTTTTTTTTCTGAATCTATTCTTATTTTTTAAGGACATCACTTTCAGATACTGGTCATCTGCTGCAAATAGATTTTTAGGCCTGATACGTCATCTTTTGTCCTCCACTTGTCTAAATTCTTTAACTTTATTAAGGACACACTGCAAACCATGCCAAGATATGCCAAGTTTTCAGCTAATAGCTCTTTGAAACTTACATTAATGGTGCAAAAATACTATTTAGCCTGTCAAACGATGTTATCTTTGGCCTATTTCATAGATTCAACTAAAGAAATGGAACACGTTATATGTTTTTGCAGCAGGCTGCTACTAACAAAGTGCCCTTTGCTGTTATATATAGACACAACACTGGTCCATCATTTGTGTTAGATGCCTCTTTATGTTTAATTGATTCATAGGTCAGTGTCAAGTGGTTTAACAAACAGACTAAAAAGACATTCTTCTGAAAATAGTCAGGTACAAACACTGGCCTGAAAATGGAAGAAAAACAGCCGAAGACATTCAGAAAGCCTGGAGAACTATCATTCAAGACCGAATTAAAATTAGCTTGGCTTCGAAATATAAAAAAAATATGAGGATATGAGGGGTGACTCAAGACTTTCACACAGTACTTTCAATACAGATAATTAATATTTAGCTAAGGATGCAGGATTCATGTCATTTAAAATGAAGCTAAATGGTTTATGAATTTAAATTTGCCAAAAAGTTATTAACTCGTTTTACGTTGAAGTTTATATGTTCTCAGTTGTTTGGAGCAATAGAAAAAAATTCAAAATTTCTGCCCTTACATTTGTGCTGAGCTGATTTTCTAACTGTATTTTTGTAGGTTTTGCTGCTTCTCCTCCCAACAGAGAGTTCCCCCATTCATACTACACCACAATAAATAAATAATAAACAATTAAATAACAGAAGGTTCCTGTTTTTTTTAACTATCTATTATAAAATTTTATTTTTTTAAAATGAGTTCACAGTAAAACAATTAAAAATATATATAAAAAAATAAAAAAAATTCAGTCAATTTACAGAAAGATTTAATTATATAATTACAGTCTGGTCAGTGATATAGCAGAACTTTACAAATATGTCGTTTTACACATTCATTTCTTATGTTTTAAGCCCAAAGGATTAAATGTGTAGTTAAAGTTCTGACTGGGGTCTTTCATTGGTCCGGCTCATGATGTGCTGGGTCTAGATTATAAAATATTTGAATGCAAGTTTGTCATCAGTGTCATCTGTTACATTTATCTTCATGCTCTTGTTTTGTCTTTGAAAAAAACAACAGGAGTGCAAGCCAAAGCAGTGGAGACAAACCATTGAAAGGAAGAAGGACATTCTGTCCATCAAGGAAGTACGGGAAGACGACATTGGGAATTACACGTGTGAAGTGCCGTTTGGGAACTTTGTGGTGCGAAGGACTACTGAGCTATCAGTCACAGGTAAAGAAGTATCCTACCTTTCTTCATTTTTCCCCCCCTCCTGCTGCGTTTGTGGAGATTTTCACTGACGTGAAGTGGAATCTCCAGCAAAAAGTAGTGTCACCAACCGCACGCGCAAGGATCTATGGAAAATCCGTTTTCATTCAATGATTTTCTAAACGCACTTCCACAGAACATCCTTTTTGTTGCTAACGCTTCTGAGCGCACTGTCTGGTGATTATTTTCCACAGTTGCTTCGGGTCGCTTAAAAAAAAAAAAAAAAACAACAAAATTAAGCTTTTTAAAGCTGATCACTGCACCTTTTGCCAAAGTGTTGCAGTCAATAGCATCGCTGTGACTTCCAGGCTGCTTTAATTGCTTAGCGGTGGAATTCACCCAGAGCTACTTCAGCACTTTTTTTTTTCTTAAGGCTGCTGAAATATTTAAGTCTGAACCTAAAGCAGGTGACAGATTTCTTGTCAGTGTCACAGCCAAGGTTGACAAGCCTTGCACTATCCCACAATTTACAACTTAATTATCTCTCTCTCTTTTTTTTTCTTTTTTTTTGAAGACATATAGTATGTGAAGGGAATCAGGCTAGGGGGTTTTCCTGAGCAAAGTGTGTGATCAATAAACAGAGTCATAATTTTTTTATTGTTGCCTGCTTTATTTATTTGAATCTTATGCTAGAACTCCTACGAAAGTTTCCTCCCTACCAAGCTTTAAACATAATCAATCTTCAGGGAAATAAGGTTGCTTGCTGGATATAAAACGGTCCTGCATCGCTGATCTGAACCGGTGGAAAATGCTAATGTAAAAGTGGAGCTCGTGTTCTTTTGAGTGCCTTCATACGGCCACGGCTTCTCCTCTCTGTGACTCATTTGGCTCGGCGCACCTTTCCTGTGCTAGCTCATGTCTGCAAGGATACAAACAAATGCCAGATGACGCACGCCTGGGAAGACAGAAAAAAAAAAAAAACACAGGGAAAAAAAAAGAAGAGCAAAGGAAAGAGGTTTGGGACGGGCGGAGAAACTGTTAGGTTTCCGCACAGCCGTCATCATCGTCGTCTCCACTGTGGTGTGACGGTCAGACGGAGCGATGGCTTTTAACTGCTACTGGATTGCACATTGTGGTGCCTTTTCTTTTTTCTTTTTTTCTTTTTTTAAGCGACTCCAGCGAAGGCCGAGCAAAGTCATACATCATTTTCTCACCAGCCTCAAAATGTCATCCCAACAGTCTTAATCTCTCGATCTACTGTAGAGACATTCAGCATTTCAAAACAGGTAGCAAAAGATGATTGATGATTGGACCGTGGCAGTAAAGGAGGCGTTTATGACTTTTTCGAAAGAAATATACCCTTCAAGCAATCTGCTAGAGGTGTGGATATTTTTTTTTGCTTCTTTTTTTTATTTTTTGGTTCTCTCACCCAGGGCGCGAGAGCCCTTAAGTGGTCTGGAGAAATTGATAGATGGATGAATATGCATCTTTTTTGGGATAAAAAAAAAAAAAGACGTGGTTAGAATGACTTGAGTCTAATTCCATAGCAGCAGTAGGTCTCTGGCTGGAGCTGTTAGGATGTTAACTGAGCAATAAATACACATTCTGACCTCTGCTGTAAGTTTTAAGATGCAATTGTGTGCCTCGAGGCAAAAAAGTGTAATACAAGTTCCCATTGTTATTTCTCGAAACTTGGAGTTCTTTTTATCTTTTGGAAAGCAACGCCAGTGTTCACTCTGCTTTTGGCTCAGTTGCTTTCCTTTTAGACAGAATTGCTTTCCTCAGAGTTTTGGATTTATTTATATATTTTCCCGTTTTGATTGAAGAAGTTTGGAGTTTTTGCACTGAGCGGTTTTCTTTTGTGCAGCCCTGCCATGGTGGCTATAGCGATCATGCTAACTAGCCTGTAGTTTTGATGTGTCTCCTGCTTCTGTCTGCTGTCTGTGCTGCTGCACACATGAAACACATTGTGTCCTAAGGAAAAGGGTTTTGTTCTTGGAAAGAACTCCTGTGCTTGGTGTTTAGATCAGCAATTGCACAGGCTTTCATATTCTGGCTGAATCACAGTAAATAAGCTTTGCAAAATTCCTAAAGAACGCTTAAAAATAAGCATCCACTGGCTTCATATTAAATCGGGGGGGTTTTATTTGTTTGTTTGGGCAAAACACCTAAGTTTGTCTATTTTTCTCAAATTATCATGTTAAGAAGCGTTCTAGGGTTCAATCGTTTAAGGAAGTTGTCAGCCGTTTATCCACATTATATTCCTATCTAAAAGGGCAATGGGAGAAATAAAGGAAGCAGCATCGCAAACAAACTGTTCTTCCAAATAAGACAGAAGAGTTTGTAACAAACTATGCCTTAATTTTTGGGCCACAATTTAGTTCATCCATAATTTTTAACCATGTGGCACTAGAGTAAAAACAGGATGACCACCTCCACCAGGCAACCACTCAGTGGCCTGGTGATTGCATTGAATTTTTTCAGTTTCTGTCATTGATTACAAGCAGTTGCCATAACCAAATTGTTTCCCCGAAGTTGAGGGTATTAAATGTTCACCTTACGATCGTAAAGCATTGATTACCCAGTGGAATGCAACTTGTCTACAGACTATTGCAGTTTTACTCTGACTTTAAAGACTTGGACAGATTGTTGAAGGATTGCAAATAATTGCCGTCCCATTTCTAAATCCAGATAAATTACCGACATGCTGCCATCAGTCTGAATGAGTATTTGTTAAGGACTCAGCTCAACTGGCTGCCAGCTGTCTGTATTCAGGTTATATTCTTTTATAAAAGCAATGTTGATGAGTGTCTATGTCATTCTGCAGTTTACTGATAGCAGACTTGACTGTGAGTGGTTGCAGTCTTTGAAGCAACCAAGTCCATTGGTCACGATCAGAGTAATTGTGGTTGTACTGTTGTATTGACAGTTTAATCATGGCGCCTTTCACCTAGCTAGCATGATTTAACTACCATAGCTCCATATAGCTAACTAGTTTACGCAGCATGGGTATACTGGTAATTAGTGCTTCATTAGATACAGAAAATGTAAGATATTCCTTGAGAGACACTGTTTCAATACAAATCTTGGCTAACGTGCCAGGATTTGTGGTGAAATAGCTAAGCTAATAGCTTATTTACAATGATCACATTGTCCTTTCATTTTGCCACATGGCTGTCAAATTATCACAACACAGGAATTTGGAAAAATCCCCAAGTAACCATGGAGTTTTGGATCACAGTGTCACTTTCATTATCATTGCACTGTTACTGTATTTGTTGGGCGTTTGTGTGGAGTTTTCTCCACACTCCAAGAAACATTTATATGCGCTGGGTTCCTCCTCATGTTTCCAGTCGAGTTTAAAAACTGCAGCATCGTGGATACACGCCAGAGAGGGAGCCGTGGGAATAGCTGTTTTTTTTTATGTGACGTTTGGTTAGGAAATCAAGTAACACTACAATGTAAGAAGGGCTCTTTTTACTGCCAGAGCTGCTTGACTTTTTTTTTTTTTTAAGCTATAAAGTAAGTTGGGGGTCCAGAACCACGCTGTTGTTGCTGCTGTGTGCTTTGCGATTCTGTATTTGTAGAATTTTAGTGTCGTCTTGCACATATCTTCCTGGACTCCTTGGCTGTTTAACCAACACGAGTACGTTTTGTCCCCAATTTCTGTCAAACATGAGAAATCTTGCGGGGCTTTTTATTTCCAATCATTCAATCCAACTCAGTCTAAATGGCATCCTCTGCCAAAATACTAATGAGAGCCTGGATATCTTGTTGGTAATCAATACAGATGACGCAGTAAAATATGGGTTAGTGCAGTGTTGGGTGTCGTCATTGTTGGCACCATCTACTTGGCCAAATATAGCTCATCTAAAGTGCAGCTCTTGAGTAATTCCGGGAACTTTCGTATAAGATGGTAAACAAGATTGGATAATGGCAACTCTTTACTGTTAATTGCATTCCTGCTTTGCAAAAGGGATTTAAGGACTCCGGATAGTTGTCCAGACCTGAACTTTACATCTGGATACTTTCTTTTCTCATCTGGAATAAGTATACATGAACCTTCATATAATATTATCTTCAACCTTGCACAGAAATGTACAATTCACTATTAAAACCCGTGTCACTCCCCTCTTTATCAACAGCCTACAGCCAATCTCAAAGCAGTGCAGTGGGACAAAAGGTCAGACTCCATTTGATTATAATGAGCACAGCTAAAATCATAATGAGCTCCCTCACCGGGTGATTGGAAGCGACATTCATTTTTAAATGAAATTTGTGGTTTTATGACTTCTTTGTAAGGTGCACTGTTTGATGTCTTAGATTAAACAGCACAGAATAAAGAAACGGTGATGAAACAGAGATACAGGAGAGCAGCAACTTTGGTGTGTAAAATAGACTGTCAGTGTGGCTAATGAGCTGGGACTGATGCTGTTAACCCGCTTTTCTTCCTTTTTTAAAAAATTTTTTTGCACCGCATTGCGATGAAGTGCATGTGGTTGTGTGCGGCGCACGTAAATAACCAAAATGCCTGAGAGGTTGAAAACAATCATGAAAATATCTCTCAACGTTAAGTGTTCCTGCCATCCTCCTTACTCCGACTCATCCCTTTCTCCCCATATTTTA
>VOQK01026466.1:19458-35738 GCA_015052645.1 Benitochromis conjunctus
ATTTTAATTCCTTAATGACTGGAAAGGCTGGAGGTTAGGAACAAATTGTTTCCACGCTCACTCCTCTTCATCACTATTAACAAGGAAGTTTTATATTTTGCTCGGCTTCAATTCATTACTGGCTGTGCCCCTCCGCTGACCATACCACATGTCAAAATTTAATTTGGGCTTATGACATAATTGGGTCTCATTTATGACACAGAGTGAGCTATCCTCGCTGTTGCACTTCTTATTTGTGATTTAGGTTGATGAGATACTTTTTTTTTTTCTCCTTCTTCCTCTTCTTCTCTCTCTCTCTCTCTCTCTCTCTTTCTCTCTCTCTCTCTCGCAGCTCTAATTTGCAGAAAGCACGTCAGCTGGAGAAATCTTTAACAAAATTGCTTTGAGGGCGATCAGTGAAATGTTGCCTTTCCCATGGCGGTTCATTAACTTTTGCCTTTTTGCTCAATTCACATGCAACATCATTTTTACAACATTATGACATAATAATAACATACTTAGCGACTGATTATTTTATTATGGACCGGCCTATATATCTTTCTTTTTTGCGAATGTTACTAAACAGACGAGTGTCGCAGCCCAAGGTGATTTATTTCGTTTTGTCTAACTAACAGTATTGGCAGCAGATAAAGGCATACTAAGGTTCAGATTAATGAGCAACAGCAGGTGCTGTCAAAAATTTGATACAATGCAATATTATTGAGTGTAAAGTATCCATAATCCAAGTCAAAGGTGTTTTGTTGCGTCTCCTGCGCTTGTTTTCTCAGTTTGCATGTGTCCTCTCTAATGGAGCTTGCAGGCCCACTATAGAAAAACATCATTTGAGAAGCTTGAATGAAAGCGTCATCATTTAGTATTTTTGGCTTGACAAATGACTTATGATGTAGCAGTTATGATAATGGTCGTCCTTAATTCTTCTGGTAATTGCCAGATTGATTAACTGACTTTGTTTCATTGCTATTCAGTACGATGCTTGTAGCCCCGCTGAGTCATATTCCTATTAAGGGAAGTTGATTTTTAAAGGGGCAGTTCATCCTGTTCTATTTTTTGTTCTCTAGCCTGTGGCGCTATTCACCCATTAACCATACTGTACAACCACTTGGCAACCAGCTGAGTCGTTCTGACCCCTACTGCAGAGAGACTTGTCGGAGTCGAGTTGCGCCTCTCATTGCAGACGGACTCAGATTGATTACAGACCAATGAAAATAGATTTGTTGTGAGTCTACGTTTATACATTTCATGGAAATTATTTGCAGTCAACCTGAGCCAGAGCGCGATTGTTTGTAGACGGGTTGCCACTTACCACGGGACCGTGTAGTCGCATGCCACAATGGTTGCCTGGTGATTGGATTGAATTTGGACTTTTCCTAGTCACAAGGATGTTGCAATCCTATTTTTCACCCTTTTTTACTCTAGTGTGACTGAACCATTGAAGAAAACATGGCGCAGACATCGCTGTTAATGCTTTTCTTTTTGTCACTATTCCACTCACTACATCACCATGCTCATGGGATTAGCTTTCATTACAGAATATCTAAATAGGGGAGCACATGGGGTTTTTATTTATATTTTTTATTACAAGGGGTCAGTACAAGTTATGAAAGATCTTTAGCATTGTTCAATGCCGATGCAATATATTTCTATACGGTGAATATTTTTGGCCTTGATTGTTGAGAAGAATCTATAAATGAATGGTTTAGTCATTTTATTCATAGGCAGCACAGTGATGCAGTTGTTAGGACTAGCGCTTCACAGTTCATGGGTTTGAGTCCATCTGCCAAGCATGAGTTACATTAATTGGTGATTTGAAGTTGTTGTTGTAGGTGTGAAGGTGTCTCTTTTCCTGGGCCCTGGGCCGCCTCTCGCCTTATGACAGCTGAGATGTGCTCCAGCCCTACCGCGACCCTGAATTGGATAAGTGGAAGAAAATGGATGGATGTCCAAACAGGACTGTCTCGAATTGCCTTCTAGCTGAATTCCAGCCTGCGTCGATTCAAAAGGATGTAAAGAGGCTATGATTTTAGCCATAAATGCTTAGTCACATGCTAGTGACAAGAAAAACTAAATGGATAATCAACATCAAAACTGCATAGATGGTTATGTAGGCCATAGGAAGAACATGTATTTGATTTGGAAATGAACCGCCCCTTTAAAGAGGAAACCATTCCTTTTGTTCTCATGCTCTACTCGATACATTTACAACATGCGACACCTCCCCCACTCGGTGCTGCGACTCTCCGCTGTGCCCAGCTGTTTGCCGTAGCTCCCTTGTTTTGAGCAATGCCCCCATCCCCCTGTGGTTTGGCAGGCAGTTTGTTATGCGTTCCCCTGCCATCAGTACTCAACCCAGCAAGTCAACCCCTGCGTTCTGATCAATCCAGCAGTGTGTGTGTGTGTGTGTGTGTGTGTAATACTGTAGTGCACACTCAGCATCCCGGTGGGTTTCCACCTGCTGGTGCCACCAAAGGAGCAGCACACGGGAGATGTGATTGCAGAGCTTACAGCAAGGGAGGATGTGGGCGAAACAGGAGAGAAAATATCAGAGCGTGAAGCATGTGCAGAGCATGCTTCATGAGCATTCTCAGAGTGGAGTGGTTACTTGGTTACTGTATATCAGTACAGGCTTTAATTTGACTGAAATACTGCAAGTGTGTAGCTGCCTGTCGCTTTTAGGATTTGCAGGCAAAAGTGGTTTTATCCTTTGAATCCCAGAGATAAAACATTCATAGATACAGAGCTTGGGGAAATCTGTCTTGCTGCATTTGTATTCCTGTATATCCTTAGGTGATCTGCTGTTTGTATTGTTTGATTCTATGAAACACTGACAGGTAATTGGCAACGTGTTTTCTGGAAGCCTGTGGTTTTTGGCTCGTCCTGGCAGATCTGAGCCCCACGAACAAACTGGCGAGGGAGAGCTCCAGGAATTAGTTTGACTTGGCAAGCTTTCCACAAGGTGAGATGACTTTGATCAGTGTCCCCTTGTTTGTTGAGGTGGCACTTTCTGGGCATGAGCTCTGTTTTAAGCAAACAAAAGACTATCTCTCTTGGCATTTTATCAATAGGCGCAGGGTTACCGAGGGTGGACCAAAGTTTTTAATGCATTTTTCTGCTAAATATCTTGGTGACGTACAGTGCGTAGTATTATCACGCATGGCTAAATGCAGTATATTCATAGAAAGGTGCCCAGAGATGGAGTAGAGTTTTGGATTGTTGACAAAAACAGCTTTGATCTGAGGCTGTCTTATCTTTCCACTGTTGTTATAGGTAGTGAAATAATTTCTTAAGATTCATCAAGTGTTGCCATTATCTTGAATAAGCCTTGGTAGATATACACACAGGTATCAGGACCACTATGTGGTGAAAAGAAGTCATTTCTTTCTGGCTCTGTGCTGGGACCTCGTGCCGTTCTAGGCACATGCCTGGAAAGCTTAAGGCAGGGATAAGAGCAGCAAGAACCCGTCATATAAAACAGAGCAGGCATCACTGACAACTCACATTCAGGAAGCCAGACAAACCATGAAAAAGAGTAGCCTCAGTGGAAATGGGTTGCAGAGTTGCTTGCAGATGCAGCTGCAGCTCAAACTATATACACCGTGTGAATGTGATTGAAGGCATGGAGAGGTAACGGCTTCAGGGGCCGGCATTGTTTCTAGGTAGAGCCTACACAGAGCTCTGCTGACTTCCTCATGTTGTAGCTGTATGCTGTCACCGTGGGGCTGCTTTAATGACATGCAGAACAATGTATCTGCGGGCTATTCTTAGAGCCCAACAGATATAGGATAGCAATGCAGATATTTGGCGATTTGAAAACCTGACATTTTCAGACACACAATCAGCTGCAATGTACTGCATGAGATTTCAAGTAAGCAAGCATTAGGGATTGAGTGTGTTGGCTAGTTTGTGAATCTCTACAACATAAAGTTGCATATTTGACTAAAACCCGAACGATATACAATAGGACCAATACCGATGTTTGGTGATGTTTTTTGAAATACAATATTTCAATATATTGACTGTTGTTGTTGTTTTTTACAGACATACAAAGCATAATCAGAATTCAGTAACATTTGTTGTTGTTATTTATTAATGCCTGACTACTATAGAGTGCCCTCTGGAAAAACAAAACTTATGACATCGTTGAAGGGTGTTTCTCCTGACTCTCTTTTACTTTTTTAATCTTCATGTATCGGTTATTATAAATGTTTATACTGATGGATCAGCAGATATTGACTGATAATATCGGCACAATAAACTTTCCCTTCACGGAAGCCTCGGTCGGGCTTTAGGTCTATTCTTTGTGTTTGTTTGGTTGTTGTCTCGGTAGCTTAGCTCTTGCCGCAGAGAAGACAGAAATCACAGCAGTACAAAGAACTGCTTTGCAGTGAAGGCTAGTGAAATGTCATCTTTGACCATTTTTTGATGCTTCAACTCTACTGTTTCGTCCTCCATGGTCAACACCGCCATTTTACCTACACGTAGCGCCATCCCTGGTTTTATACATAAGCCAAAATCCTTCACTCTGTGTGGGCAAACAAATACAAATGTGGCACCATGACTTTCACTTTAGCCGTCGGCAGACATGAATTAGCACTATGCTGGATTCTGAGATGACGCAGCATCTTCTGGTTTATAAATATCAGCAAAACCACTGGGGCACCTTAGATGTTACATCAATTTATGAAGACATTTTCATTGCTGCCTCCTTTGTTACTTTAGCACATAGCTAGCTGCTTCAGTTTTCCCCATCGCAAACAGTTAGCATTATAATATTTTAAAAGGGAGTAAGATAGTCATCTGACTGGCTGAGCAGACGATCCACAGCTATTCATATTCCTCTCTCCTCTTCCTTCACGTGGTGCTGCTGGGCAGGTGCACTTGTTCAGAAATTATTGTTTGTGTTCTTGGCTCGCTTGTGCTGGTCTTTGTCAATGTGTGATTAAATCAGCCTCTATATTGAAATCTAAACCCAGAGCTGATCTGAGCGAATGTTTGCTGAAAGTTTGTTGCCCGAGAGATGAGGCCCAAGCGGAGCAGGTGAACCCGAGCAACAGATGCGATGCCCAGTTGAACAGATGGCGAAAAAAAGCATAAAAGGTCAGGTGATCTGTGCCTGTGCTGCTATTACAGCACACTGATTGGGTTCTTTTTAAGAAGGAAGACAGAAGCCCCGGCAATAATCCCCCTGCATAAAAGGGGGGATCAAGAGCTTATAGCCCCTAATTACTAACAGTGGGAAGCGATTTGACATATTCTTTATCTTTTGACAGGTATAATGATGCTTTAAATGAACCCTGACTGAACAAGTAAGTTTAAAATAATAAATATTATCCAGCTGCTCCAACCTGGTCTCCACTGCACCTACGTATATATTTCAATCCATCTTTGCATCACAAATAAACATTTCTATGCAAATATTTGAACAAATGACAAACAAGGATGTGCAGTAAATGTACCCGCTGATTTAGGATCCCCTCCAAACCGACCCTCACCTTTTTCAGCGATCTTCTGTCATACATCTTGTCAATATCTATCAATTAGCTAACTGTGCTTACAAATGCTCCTCTGACACACCATACATCTGGGATTGCTAATTAAGATGATGTGTTACATAATTAATGCCTTCACTCCACTAATTAGCGCTCACTTAGTGCTTTAGCTTTTGAGATGTGAAAATCAGCGCTAAACGAGTGTTAATGTGATTCGGCACTGCAGTGGCATGGAGCTAGAGATCAGAGCGGAAGATGCAGGGAACCAAAAGTCCTTCCTCGAGAACCTTCAGACACATCCGCCTCTCTTAACGTGAGGAAAACGAAGGACTCGCGTGGAAGTCTCGGGTTTTATGAGCACTGCTATTGGGTTGATTTTGAGTGACTTTAGATTTACGGGCCCTCCGGCCAAGGTTGCGAGTACATAACTCTCGAAGATCTTCTCTCCCTCTTTTGCTGCCTCCGACACCACTGACACTCCGTACAAACGACCCATCAAGGACACTTCAGCCACATGTCAATCCACTGACTCCAGCCGGAGAGATAAGAAGGTGGGAAGGGACAGCGGATGGCACTCTTGCATAATTTATACTGAGCAAAAAATCAATTTCGGGGCATAAATTACTCCGATGTTAATTAGTTGCAGATTGGTCTTTTACAAAAGGTGCATTCTAAATCACCTCCGGGAGACTCTCACCGCGCCGAGATGAGACCCGATTGTTCAGCTGGTGATAATTTCACATGATGTTATGATGGAAAATTAGGCTTGTTACTTACTTGGAGCATGACCAAAATATTTTCAGAGGATGAAACAGTTTCTGTGAATACTGATTTATTTATTTTTTTTCGCCCACCCCCCACCCCATCCCTCTGCCGGTGGGAGAAGGAACTCCTGCAAAGAAAATGAGTCGGTGGATTCAACTAAATACTCTCATGTTGCTGCTGCCCGATCCTCGCTCTTTCACGCAGCGAGACACGCTCTTAATGCTGCACTTGCACACACATGCCGACACAAACCACCCTCAGTCAGGGAGATTGCTTACCAGCGCTTAGTTCAGCGGCGATGCCCAGTTGGGCCTTGATGTAATGGAAATTGATTGCACTGCTCCCAGGCTACACTGTCATGACAAGTTATTTTAATGGCACTAAAGCAGGCTTATGTTGAAGTTTAAAAGGAGGGGGAGGGGTGAGTGTGGTTGGGGGAGGGGTGGGTGTGTGTGTGTGTGTGTGGGAGGGGGGTGACAGTGACTCGGGGCATTTTTGCAGCATTGCAAGTCTTTTTATTTATTTATGGGACTGCACAATACTTCTCGAAAAAGAGAGGGAGTGAGACCCAAGGGTTTTCCACGAGAGATTGAGAAGAAAATCACGGCTAAGCGGTTGGGTGACGGCTCTAGGTTAGCCACCTCTAACGTATAAGATCTAATTAAAGGTTTGATTTGTGACACCTGCTGTACATTCAGGTGTCGGTTCGAAGGCAGAACAGTATATAGCACACACAGGCCATATACTCTGTGTGCCCATTTATCCCAGTAGTAACCTGTCACGCAGAGAGGAAGGAAAATTTCAGCCACGATGAAATCCGTAGTTTATTGGCCTCACACAGGTAATGGCTGCGGTATGAGAGCTGTGACAGGAAGAACGTTTCCATTTTTTTCTACTTTTTTGTTTCCTTTCCTCCCGTCTAGACTTGGAGTATAATAGAAATAATAAAGGCTAACTCTCCAGCCTGCTGGCACTTCTTCAGTGAGGTCATTTCCTGTCAGCGAGCTGCATTCAGGTAACTCTTAGCGGAGGTTGTGTGTGACTTGCTGACATGTGCGTTTGTGTTATTAGAGAAGACTCGGCCATTCCTCGCTATGGGCAAACTTGTGCAGACTTCTGCGCCATCCTGCTATTTTTCTTCCTCCCCCCTGCACGCCTTTCATAGTAAGCAAAGTCTTTTATACTAGAAGCAAAAGACACGCGGGCCTCAGAAATGAGCGCTTAAGAGCCTCGTAACACAATCAGTTCCTAATTTATTTTAAAGTTTAATGGCATTTTGAGTTTAATGGCATTTCAGATTGCAATGTCTCTGTAATAAATTATGATGGCTCATGCATGAGCACTTCAAGTAATGTGTTTTCCTCATGTTTTGTCCGCAGGCCAATTAAGGCTCGCTGCGTGACAGTCTGGCCGAATCAAAAGGTCCCCGCACTCCTTGACGGCTAGAGCAGCCAATTAAAATCCCGCACCGGGGCCGAGCTTGCCGTCGCCGCCCACCACGAGTGATCATTACCACATGTGTGGGTTGGACGTAGTCTTCGGGCGGCGTATTGATTACGGTGTTGAAAAACGATCTTTGGCGCTTTGGCCCAAAGAAGCGTGGCTGTCATGGTTAACGGCGATGAAGGTGTCAAGTCAGATTTTTAGAGCAAGGGGCAAAAACGATATACATATACACACACACACGCGTGAACACACGCCCCAACGTGCTGATTGCCTGTGCTGGTGTCACTGTCCACAGTGCACGGCAGTAAGCCTCATCACACGGGTCAGCAGAGCCAAGACCTCGCTCGCATACTGCTTGATCATCTGAACAAGTCCGGAAATTAACTTTGATGTGGAATTTCTGTGGGTGAGCTGCTTAGGTCCACGAAGGGGCGGGTGGGGGGAGAGGTGGCTGGTCAGCTGAGTATGTGGGCGAAATGTGTTCGCCACATGCAGAGATATGAAAGAGAGCATGAGAGAGGAGGAGTGCATGTGAGAGAGGTGGCAAGAAGCCTCCCCCATATATTCAACTAGGAGGCTCTCGTATACTTCAAATAGGCTTAATTCGTATTCAGCTCACATGAAGTTGTGGGCTTATAGAGCTAGATTTAATACATCTCAGCTCTGTGTGACAGACCCGGACCATGTCTAAATTAGATTGTAATTTCAATGAACTATCTCTTACAATACATATAGTGACAGACCTGTGATCACTGCTAAGAGCCCAGCTCGGCAGCATTTAGAAAGAGCTTTGATTCGTCTGCCTTCTTTTGTTTGTGTATTCGTGGTGTCATTGAGTGGAGCGCCACCATTTTGCACAATTACAGTGACCCACAGTGGACATGATGGCAACTGACAGCTTTTTATTCCTGCCTTATATCAAGCAAACATCATGTCAACAAGAGCACAGCAAGAAAGAAGAAAGTTTGTTTCTATTGTTGTTGGGAAAATCAGCCATTTGCATGGTTAAAGTTGTCCCAGTCCATAGTTTTTATGTCAACAGTGGATCTGCTGAGTGTCTTTGTCATGGCGCTCATCCATCCCAGTGACAAGTCCAGCAAGAAGGTGTTGAAATTCCTGGTCTCTGAGCATTTGTTTAGGGTCTTTTAACTGCTTGTTTTGCTTTTATAGCTTTTAGCTTGTTCCACAACCCAAAAGTAGCTGAATTTTTTTTAAAAGCTCTAAGTCTTAAAACACCCTTCATTTCTTTAAATTTATATTTCGTTATATTTTCCAAGGAAAATGGGAAATAGGGGCAATGGTTTATTGAAATATCTGCAAACCTACATGGAAATAAATGTAGGTTATAGTTTTGTTTTTTTTTATCATTTCTTTAAGGAGTCTTCAGGAATAGTTCTCCAGTCTTCTTGAAGGACATTCAAAGCTCTTCTTTGGATGTTTCTGCCTTTTGTTTTGTTCTCTGTCAAGATGATTGCACACTGCTTCAGTAATGTTGAGGTCAGTGCTCTGGGGAGGCTAATCCATGACTGATGGTGTTCTTTTGTGTGTTTTTCCATTCAGATATGCTTTTACTGTATTGCCAGTTGGGATCGTTGTCATGTTGAATCAAGAACTTTTCAGATGGTATTGCATAGTGGATAAAAATCTGATTACGCTTTTCTGCATTCAAAATTTCATAAATTTTGACAAGAGCTCCAATACTACCGGCTGTATCCGCAAAACATAACACAACCTCTACCGTACCTCTATAGGGTTTTACAGACCCTATAGACAGTCACTATTGGCCCAAAAGTTTCTAATTAGGTTTCATCACTCTATATGACACTGATTTTCAGACCTCCTTTTGTGTAATTTGGTATACCTCATCCTTTTCTCCCTGTTTCCCCTCCTTAAGAATGGCTTCTTCATAGCCACCCAAAGACTGAGACCATTTCTGATGAGACTCTGATGAGTTGTTTTTCCTAGGTTCTGTGTCAAGTCTCTGCTGTAATTTCTTCCCATTTTTTTAGGCTATGACTTTAAAATACTGTTCATCAGCTGCAGTAGTTTTGTAGGTCGTTGTCTGTAGTTTTTTAGGCCTGCCACCTTTTTAAAGACACACTGTACAACATGAAAAGATAAGTCCAGTTTTAGATCTTTGGGACTTACCATCTTGGTGCAAAACTACTATTTTATAGCTGTCAAACTCTGTTACATTTGGGTGTTTTTCATGGATTTGACAAAAGAAATTGGAACAAATTGTATGTTTTAGCAGCAGACTACTAGTTCTTTGCTAAGTTGTCCGTTCTGTGTGTCATCCTTTGAGTTATGTGTGGGGTTTTTTTATGCTTGAATCATCCATTCTTCACAAAAATCTAAAACTGCTACAACCGCTGACAGATTTTTCCTGCTAACATACAGTACATTATACATTTCTGTGACTCTTTCTTGACGTGGCTTATGAATTAGATTACTTATATTATCGTTATTATCAACACAGAGCAAGCGCCAAGATTTCATAACAACAGATGAGCCCTTGTTAATGAGAAAATGTAAACTGCTACATCAATTCAACACAACTGCATATTTAAAAAAAACAAACAAAAACAAAGAGGCAGTAAAAATAATACAAAACGAATGTGAGAAATTCTCCTGAGGTATTTAACATGACAAAAAAAACTTGCATAGAAAAGATTTTCATTTCTTCTTTTTATAATCAGAAAAATGTGTCAAAATAACAAGAAAGGCTCCCATTATTGTGATGTTATTACGAGCAAAACACAGATTTTCCTTTTGTCCTCAAAATGAATAAGAATTATTCTGTACTAATTGGCCTGACGAAGTTGTTTCAAAATTCCCTACATACACTCCTCTCATGAATTCCCTCAGAGTCTATCCATTGGGTAGGGAATAGAAGAAATAGAATTCTCTTTGTCTGCACAATATTCTGCTGTTATATGCCACAAACATGCAATTATTTATTTATATTTTAACCATCATGCAGCCTTATTTAATTTGTTTCCACAAATCTGCCTAAGTGCAATGGCTTGTTTTGACAAATGGGTTAAAAGGGTCAAGTGCAGTGGCCACAGGTGTCACCCAGAGTAACTGTTACTCTAATATGAGGAAATACATGCACGTGTCAGTTGACCGATCTTAGAAACACTTCAGTGAGGCTCCGGGAGATCCCCCTGCCCTTCCAAGTACATATGTCATGGGGAAACCAGCAACAACAGCCGAGTGAGAACAGCAAAGGCATTAGAGAGAACCAATCTGGCAATGATCGAGACAGAAAGGAGGGGCTAGAGGGGTTGCAGAGTGGCTTGCAGAGGCACAAGAACTGCAAGAAAAAATATGTTTAAATAGTGTGCTCTGCATGGGTTTGGATCCACCACCTGGCCAGGGCCTTTCTATGCTCTTGCTTCCTCCCATGTAAAGACATGTGAGTGCAAATGGTTATCTATCTCTCGGAGTTAGCCCTTCGTCATACCTGGGGACCTGTCCAGGATGTACCCTGCCTCTCGCCCTATGGTAACTGGGATAGGTTCCAACCTCTCTTTAACCCTGACAAGAATAAGCAGAAGACAATGGATAGATAAATACTATAATTCTTCAGTCCAAATGTAATACTTTATATGACCTTTCCTTTCACATTTATGAGGTGTAACTGACAGAGTTAAGTCTAGAACCTCCATGGGAGTATCGAATTAGTTTTATTTTGTTTTGTTCTTTTATCAGACATAAAAAGGAAAAAGTTTTTGTCAAACTGTAGAGAGATTTCTTTTATACTCCTGAAGTAAATGGAACTGAAAGTCAGATAATTACACAGGTGCAGAAACGTGTCACTCCTACTCCTAACCCGTATTGTTCTGACAAGTCTCGAAAGATTAAGAATGTGGCCTTCCAAACAAAAACAAAAAAAAGAAATTGCTCACTTTTAATGAGTAGCACTCTTTGCAGAATCCATGTCTCAGTTTTCCAGAGGTTTCAATCATGCATACATTTCTGTCACTCTTTGCTTCATGCATGTACAGCACACCTCCACCAAATTACTGCTGTGGAACAAAGAGGTGAAATCAATAGTGGTTCACAGCTGTCATCTACACCATTGTAGTTTATGGGAAAATCAGCCTGGTTTAAATGGAACATTTCCATGCTGATGTGACACATCTTTGAACTATTTAAAATCTTAACAATACCACAATACAGAAACGGGGAAAAAAAGAGCATGTAATCTTGGATCTCTGAGCTCGGGGGCCAGTACAGTTTGGCCCCGGTGGCTCCCTTGGAGACAACGGATTCAGAGGGGGTTAGCAGAAGCCAGTGATGTAGGGCACCACAATGGCAAATCTACCCCTGCTGGCTCCCGGCACCGACCGCTGACCTGTTTAAACAGCTGGAACGTTTGGCAATGCCTGCCTCCGGAGATTTGCAGGGCCACTGGCAAAGGGGTTGAGAGGAAGGAAGAGGGGGAGGTGTGTGAAGAAGGGATGTGTGTGTGTGTGTGTGTGTGTGTGTGTGGAGATGGCGGCGGAGCTGGGAGGAAGGATTCGTAGCTCGGCAATAGGGGACCACTGTGCGGCAATGGCACCGAGCACGAATTAAACAGGCCACTGGCAAGAAGCTAAGGAGGAGGAGGCTAGAACTGAGTTAAAGTCAAATAGGCACAGCATTTGATAGAAGGCCGGCTGGTTTGGGCACTCTCTTTGGTTGGCGAATGGCTTGAGTGGGTGACCAAGACAAATAATAGATTGAGAAGCATCTGTGCCAACGTTTTTGTTTTCATTAAAAGTGGAAAAAAAAGTCTGTGTGCTTTGGAGGGGTTGAGGCTGTGTGTTAGGGGCATGGGAGGTTACTGATTCACACAAAGGGAGCACTTAGCAGCTTGTGGCAGGGGTTTAACCATTGGGCTGGAGATGGGAAGGGAGGTGTTTGGTATGCATGTTTTGGTTAAATGTTAACCGTCATTAGTCAACTTCTATCCATAGCTAAGAAAGCCCAGACTGCACTGTGAGCAGATAAACAATACAATAAAGAGCACTCTAATGGATGTCCACAGTAGCTTACATTCTGACTGTATCAAGTTTTGTTGGAAATGTTATGATGTAATGTCATATCCAGGTCTTTAAAAGCATTGCAGCAAGACAGCCTAATATTTTTTTTTCTTCCTCTGATGATCTAAAGTATCATATTTAAATGTCAGGTGTGGTGTCAGTTTGAATCAAAGAGCAAATGCTTCTTTCTAGACTTGCATTTTGCTTTGATGCTCAGCAGTCACATCGTGGTAGAAAAGCCAGAGATACTGCGGTTTATTCTTAGCAGACCAGAATGTATCAGCACATGCAGATAGTATTAAAGGCTACAATCTGCTGCGTGAGATTTCAAGTAATAAAGCATGTTTTTCTTTCTTTCAGACATACAAACCGTGAACAGATTTCCCTAACATTTGTTATGTGTAGGCAATTACTCGTTTACGCTCTGCCCGACTCCAGCTCGGATCAGCTGGTTGTTGCGGCTGTCGCACTTCAAATGTGCATGTTGCCAACGGGGAAGTTCCAGAGTGCCCTCTGGTGGGCCCAACTATGCAACATCAACAGTCACAACATGGTTGAAGGGTGTTTCTTCTGTTGCTTCTTAGGATAATTTTGAAATTCATACCACAGGTGAATCTACTAAAATATCTTGGATGAGTTTCACTCTCATCGACCTCAACCTCAAGGTCAAGGTCAAGTTTTCTAAAAATCTAAACATGCGATAACTCGAGAACAAGGTGACGCAGAATTTTGAAATCCATACCATAGGCTCAGTGGTATCACTATTCATTTAACATGAATCTACAGCTAATCTTTTCTTCCCTAAAACACGAGGACTATCTGAGTAGGAGGTGTTAGTTATACATGGTCATAGCCTATCTTTGTGATGTACTTGATCATATTGAAGTTCCTTTAGGTAAACCGAGCATGACAGCCATCTTGCTAACTGTGAACTGACAAGACGGGGAGCGTACCTATATGAATTAGCCAAAACTGCTGTTTCTGTTGAAGCTTAAACACGGTTGTTTTAAAAAGCCTGCCTCCCTGCAGGTTCTACTGTACAATTTTTTCATGACATGCCTGCTTCCTTTAAGTGCCGACACGATCAGTGTCTGTCCCAGATAGCTGCGTCGTTGATAATCGGAAGTCAGTGGTTTAATCCCCGCCTCCTCCAGTCCACATGTTTAAGTGTCCTTCGGCAAGATACTCAGTGGCAAATTGGCCCCGATGCAGCCATTGGGGTGTGTGCATGAGAGATAAAGTGCTTAAACCACAGTGATGTATGAAAGTGAGCGAACTGTGGCTTACAGCGTAAAAGGCCTTGAAAGGTATACCATATACCTTTACTATGATAATGAGCAGCTACAGCTTCAGTTGCGGAGGATCGCCATCTTTGGTGTTACAGAAAGTGTTCTTTAAGTGGGAGGTCTCTTCTATATAGCATGTCTGTCATAACCGTGTGGCTGATGGGCCACAGTGTCATTTCCAACTTGCCATGATGGTGCAAGAAAATGTCACTGACAGCCCGATTCATGTGTTGGTCTTGAGCCAGAGGGCTCCTTGAAGGTCAGATGTGAGGGTTTGTCATAAGGAAGGGCTGAGCTAGAGAAAGGGATAGCAGTAGTAGTAGTAGTGAGAGACTGTAAGAATCAAATCACTGCATACTTCAAAATGAATCAGTCGCTTTTACTTGTCACATTATTTGACAATGAAGATTAAGGTGCAGCAGCTTTGGTTCAGTTTGCTTCTCACGCAGACCTGAAAAACAAAGCTTTTATTTTATCTGTTAGTGCAGTAGGTAGTCGCAGAGGCTCTTATTGCATTGTAGATGCCACCTCTGGAATATAGGTTTCTTTAATACTTGTCTGGCCAAGAATTTCTTTTCGCACCCATCAAACACATTAAAGACACTCATATTCGTGTTTATGTGCATAAGCCTACTGGTTTATTTTCTTCTTTTTCCAAAGGTACGCTGAAAGCAACTTTGATGGGGATACATATGATACATGGGGAACGTGCTACATTCAATGTACATTCCAAAGGATGTTTGCATGCTGAGTATAGTGCCACAAACATTGGCTGAAATCATTTCAGGCCCCACAGTGGTTAAAGTCAAATGCCAATATTTGATCAACCCATTTTGTTTGACTGGAACACTGGGAGGAAAACATGTTTGTACAAGTCCGGTTTGGTGGTATTTGCTTAGACTGGGCTGTAGAGAAACAGAGATTGCTACAGATCTCTGTTCAAGCTATTAGAGCAATAACATTTATGTGCATCCTGAAACTGTTGCCATCTCAGTTAAGCATGCCCCGAAGCACAGTATGGATTTTATGCAGTGATCACCAACACACAAGGGGTGGATAGTTTGCTGCAGTCAAAGTCTAAACTGTGTTATAACTTTTTTTTTTTTCCATTTTAGATACGATCCTGTCTCAATCACACAATCTGACTTTCTTTAACAAGACTATAAAGCTATTCAAAAAAATCCAGGTTTGTCGAGGCACGGTAAAAATATTGTGTTGTATGTTGCATTGGCAGTGTCTTTGGGATCATTGTCAATCAGAAGCTTTCCAGATGGTACTTCAGGGAGCTCTCTGCATTCATAATTCCATCAATTTTGTCTCAATGAACATCACTGGCTAAAATGCAGATGCTCACTCTTGCACCTCTCTTTTAAACCTCTTGTCCATATTATTGACAATTTGAATCAAAAATGTCAAATTTGGATTCATCACTCCGTTAGCCCTGTTGCTACTGATTATCACTTTAGTTCTGGCTTCCACTGATATTATGACGAGGCTTCAGTGAAGCGGTTTGATCATGTGATGGATCAAATGCATCTCAAGTCCTGTGTCAGGGCTTTGCTAAGAAACTTTCCTATTTCACTCGACTTTCAGATAATATTTGTCTGTCTAGATACATTTTTAGGCTTTCTACTGCTTTGTCCTCCACTTTTGCTGTTTCTTCAGTTTTTTTAAGGACGACCAGCACACCACGTCGAGACGAGCTTTCATGCTAATATCTCTTTGGGAATCACCTCATTTGTGCAAAAATACTGTTTTAATCTTCTACAGTCGTGCCATTGTTGGTATTTTAGTAGATTTAACTAAAGAAATAAGAATATGGGCCTGTCTCAATATGCGTACTTGTGTGTACTTGCGTTCTCGTGGACTCGTGATACGTCATCAGTCAGAGACCAAGAACTGTTCCAATTCAAAGTACGCATCAAGTCGAGAACGCAAAAAATTCCCGGATGTGTTCTCGCTCCGCCCGTTTTATCGAGCGTGCATCTGTGGTGACTTGTGTGGACTTGGTACAGCTAAATAGCCCAGAATGCATTTTGTCCAAAACTCAAACGCAGCAATGGCGGAGAATCGTGGCTAAAAACTTTTAAATATTACTCTTTCTGGGTCACAAAATAAACTTTTAGGATATTTTCAGGCAAGAATGTAGCTGTGTAAACTTCAAATATCTGCTCGATTTATCAAGACATCACATATTTGCAAAAGTGCTACGACGTTTTCGGAGACGTCTGTTACCCACCAGCTCGATAGCTGACCGGGAAGTC
>VOQK01026468.1:0-14149 GCA_015052645.1 Benitochromis conjunctus
GATTTTTTTTTTAAATTAGTAAACCAAAGTGGAAAACTCTCATGTTTCATCTTTAGAAATTACATTTTATATGGAAGTTACCTAGAGTTACATCAATTTGAGAGAATCAGACCTATTTGCATTTAGTCTGCATTCATTTAGCTCTGTGCTATCAATGTCCATACGTATGTGGACTGCGTGTTATTACAGGCATCATCAGTGTAATTACTGACTGCAGTTGCTGTGATTATATGTGCTATTTATGAAAAGTTCTCTAACACACTTTAGTAGATAAGTCCCATATTAAAGAGACAATAATCACAGGTGCTTTGTTAGTCGATCAGGACATTACAGTCAACAACTTTGCTCACTCTCTCTCCCTCCCTCTCTTTCAGACCTCCCAAGATGTTATTTGACTCTTATTGGCTTTAATATTTCAGCAGTTTGCACAGTTAGAGGGGCTGGATTCGCTGCAAGCCTTAATAATGTTATGTCCCTGTAAACACAGAAGTATTTACTGACTACTCATAATCACACTGGGGCAAGTGCTGGATAATCAAAGAATGAAGGCGAGGATCCGATGTGTGCGCCGCCTGATGAAACAGTTAAAGAGGCAGAGGTGCACCGAGGGAAACGTCTAAATATGCTGCCTGCGTGAACGTCTGGAGGGGCTTCAAAAGAAATCACCAACAGGTCTTTTGAGACGTATTTGACTCAAACGAGGCAGACAGGATTCAGTCGCTTGCAGCATATATTAGTAAGTGAATAAACTGACCTTCGGCCACCCCCGATGAATTCTTTTGACCTTCTAACCCGGTATTCTTTCAGATGTATCGATTATTTTAAGCCTCCGTTGGGCCTATGAAAACACTCTCAGTACAGAGCTTTTCAGTCTGCTCTGTTTTGTATTCTATTTCCATTCATAATAATCTCATTTTCAGCCAGATGTTCAGCTCAAATATGCTAAAGCAACCTCTGAGTCCAAGGCTTTTTTTTGGGGGGGGGGGGCAAGAAGACTATCAGATGGCCCCGACAATTAATACTATGGCGAATAGGGCACTTTAATTATTAACCCTGCGTTACACTTGAAGAATGCTCACCAGGCGTGAGATTTAAAAGAAGCTAATGTTTCACTATCAAACCATTTCATCCAATCTTCATAACAGATGTGTGCGCTGGGGAGAGCATTACTTTCCTCAGTGGGTGCTGAAAATATGCCTGCTTTCCTCTCATCAGGAAAGAAGTCATGGTTTGTCTTGAGGGGCCAAGTGTCTTCTTGTGACTAGCCATTGGTTTTAAGTGGCTTGTGCATTTTTCATGGGACAGTGTTCAGTGGGAATGTCTTGTCACTCTATTAAGGCCTATTCAAATGGTAGTGGCCATAAAAACGAAGCAGCCCTGAAATATTAATTTGATATTGCAACACACCACAGTGTGTGTTAATTAAGGAAAGAGCTATATGCTTCAGACGGGACAGGGCTTTCATGCCGTAATGGTGGAAGATGAGTTAAATGAAAGCGGCGTTTGGGCTTCCCAGCTGCTTTCAGGATGTAGATTTTATTTTATAAGGTTCATGTGTGGTGGTTAAGTAGAAATGAAATGCCTGCCTTACATGGAGGGCACTCAAGTGCTGATAGAGGGCTGCTGTTAACAGTTCTGTTATTCATTAACATTTTTTTCATAAATTAAATTAAGTAGTACAGTTGTTTGCTGTTTGGCGGCTTTGTTTAATTAAACAGAAACAGTGCCGCTCGATTGAGAGCCTATAACTGAGTCAGGGACAGCCTAAAGGTTACATTTTAACCGCTGTACCTGTTAAAGTGTGCACTGTATAAGTGTCTCTTTAACGTAAGGCTGAAATGATTAGCCAGTAAATCGACTGGCGGGCTGTTATCTTTCTCAGTTTGATATTTGAGCGATAATCCACAGCAAACATCACAATCCTTTAATATGTTTGTGTACGTGCTCACAAAAACATGCTATGCACCTATTATAAAAAACTTAAGGAATATGGTTTCTTTTTCTATATTATTTCTTTATATTTTTTTCCTTCTTAAAGCAGTTGTGTCATTGTGTCATTCTGTATCCTTCTCCTCTCCTTCTTTTGGCCTTTTTATTACTTCTCCACCAGTCCTCCTTCCTCTGTAGGACAGACTAGCGATTATATACCCTATCTTCCATCTTCAAGCTTATTAACCTTTTTGTTGGAATATCTGGAGCATAAAGACCTCATTAAATATTTACATATGCACTAACCACTATGAAAAATTAAGAAACCCAAAGTTTTATTAACCTGTGGTGATATAATGTCTACTCTTGGCCAAAAAAGGGGGTCTTTTTTTTGCACATTAAAGCATTCTGTAGCGCATAATAATGTATGGTAAGAAGGCTCCCCGTGCATAGATTAACTCTGCTTTAATATAACATTAGGTTTCCCCTAAACTAGCTTTATTATAGAATTATGCTTTTCATACAAGGTGTGGAGTTGAGAGCAGGGGAGGGATGTTTTGCTTGCAGAAATAAAGCATTTGCGACAGTCTTTAATTATCCATGGCTCTGTGTGTTGCGACTTACATACGTGAAGGCTTCAGAAAAATTCTCATGCCCTGCGTTTCATGAATATATTAGAAGCCGTAGTGTAAATACCTGTCCCTGCTAGCCACACTGACCCGCCATAGGTGCAGTTGATCCACAACACGCTCAAACTTTCAAATGGGACTAAGTGGCATTCAATTATTCAAGCATATATTCAAGAAAGGCAGCATAATACTTACAATCATCTGCTCCCGCTGCTCCACTCCTCTGTTTTGGATTGCAAGTAATACCTCACAGGAATGAGGCACTAATATCTCTTCACTGTCCCCTAAAATCACTCCCCTTTACTCTGATAGGTACTCAAGCACCCTGCTTCCCAGAGAGCCGTTACTTTGATTCTTTCGGTGGCGCATGCGGAGCCGGCTATGCTTCAAACCTGCATACCTGCAGGCACCTGCATGTCACCGGTGCAGTTCATCTGAAGGGAATTATGATTATAATTTCAAAGCAGGAACCGAATCTTATCATCAGTGTCAAGGCCAGATAGAAAGACAGATAGACTGTAATGTAATGTGGTGGCATATATTAAACTATCCAGCAGAATAAAAATTGCCTGCACATCAGGCAGTTATAACATTGTGCTGGCAATGATAATACAGTTAAATAATGTATAAAATAAAAGTGACAGGAAACAAAAATTCACATTTTCAGTCTACTACATGTTGTTGACCATAATTATTCTTGTGCTTGGAACAGAAGGCTTGACTTTAGATATTAATTTCACCGCTCTAGATGTTTAGATATTTAAGTATTGTAATTGTATATTATTGCTTCTCTGTATAATATATAATGGAATTTTATAAATCTAAATCCTCAACAGTATCTCCATGCTGCTTAAATTCTCCAAAGCTGGACTTTGCTTTGTCCTATTAATACTTTTACTTTATTGCTATAAAAGATTTAAATGTTTCTCGCCGTTAGAAAAATGGAAGAAAAAAAAAGTCAGAGTGAGTCAAAGGCAGCGGTCAGAGAAGGACAGCGGTGCGGTAAAGAGTTAAAAAGACAGAGAAAAAGAATTGCAATTACAACGCATGATGAAAAGCTGGGAGAAACAATCCGGGAGAGGAACATGGAAAGTGAGAGATGAGATGCGACTGAGAGCTGTAAGTTGTAGGTGTTAAACTTTGATGTCTCTGGTGAGTGAAGCAGTAAAGTACAGTACAGTGTGGTCTGTGAGTAGCTGTAATAGAGCGAAGACCTATCCAGGCAGGCGGGGGGGGGTGGCAGGGTGGAAGTAAAAGAGAGAAGAGGCGAGCCATACATAGTTTGAGTGAGACAGAGCAAGTTAGGGGGTGCAGATAGTTAGATAGCGAGAGAAACAAGAAGGTTATCCATGATTTAACGCCTGTGGGGCCCTGAGATGAGCTTTTCCAGTTCAGGCTGCTGTGATTGCTGGCTGGTGCTGACTGAGGCTGGGGCCTTTCAGATCATTTCATCATGGAGCGCCTAATGAGGCCTGGGCTCACTCCCCGAGCACGGGGGGCTCCAGACACACCTCTGATGGAGAGGCTCCAGCATCTACCAGCAAACACCATCAGGTCCTGAGTATCTAAGGAGGCTAGGAAAGGGGCACTTGGAGGGAAATGGTGGTGGTGGGTGTTGCTCCAGGGTGAGCTGAGAGACCCACTTTGTCCTGAGGCTGTGTGAAAAGGTCACTGCCCATGAGGCGCGCCTACAGGCCCCTGCTGCAGGGCGTCTGCAGGGAGAGTTGTTTTTGTTCAAACAGGAAGTGGCAGGTTAAGAGGAACATGTCCACCGAATCTATGTCTGCTGTTTGCTCGTGAAAGCAGAAGTGGGAGCCTTTGTTTTTTGCTTTAGAGTTTGTCTGGGCCACTCTGAAAACAAGCTGTGCCAGTTATTTTAGGTTACACCTTAGATGTCTCTCAGATTTATCAGGCAAATAGTCAAGGACTGTGGGACGTATGTGGCAGTGTGGGTGCCTCTCTAATGAGAGGCGGCTCTTGGGGATATGAAAGGCAGAGCGGTAGGGGCGGGTGGCAGGGGGTGGGGCAGCAGACTGGTGGAGCGACCTGTCTGTTCACCCCGGCTCTGGCCTTTGTGCAGAGTTAATGATGCCACTAATATGTTCTTTAAAGACCACACTGTGATTCATGGCTTTCATTAGCCCTATGTGCCAGGGTGTCTTTCTCTCTCACTCTCGTTCTCTTTTCTGTCGCCCTTTTAATGATGGCCTGGAGACGAGGTGGCACGCTTGACCCTTAATCATACGAGTGAGAGGAGGCTAGGGTGAGCGAGAGGCGGTGATGAGGTGGGCGGTTTTGGGGGAAAGGCACGGGGTCTTAGAAGGAAGAAGAAATCAGATGGTTGTTCTTCATAATCTAGCTCCCTGGGGCTGGTTAAGCACAGCTCTTCTGCTTGGGCAGGGCAGTGTAGTGTCCAGTATATGTGCGGGTTTACAGGGAAAAGGCATCAGTATCTCTCCTTCAGGTTTATCTAAAATATCACTGAGCCAGTCAAATACTTAAAACTCAGACTTTTCACCTCTGAATATAACAATAGGCTAAACCTGACGTGAGCAGATGGAGGTCAAATGAAAAATTCCCCAGGTGATTAGTAAGAAAAAAAAATCTCCTATTTAAAGATAATGATTTTTCACTCGTTGAGGTTTGGACATGAGCTCCAACAATAATATTATTATATTATATTTTATACAGGTTTTAAGGAAATTCCTAGATTTAGCATCCAGTATGTCTCCTCGTAAAAAACTAGTCCAGCTAGTCTAGCTGGAGAATGGCTCTCAGAGGTTATTTCTATTTTCACTGTACCTGCCTGGCTGGTGTACACTGGCATGTTTTTTTCCTCAGTGTTGTGCGTATTTTTTGTTGTGGAGGTGCTGAACATGAAAAAAATTTGCATAGAGTAGCTAGCTAGATTTCTATTAAGTGGTAACCTCTGGGATAGAAAACAAAGGAAAATGAAAGACTAAAAACTGCAAATAATTGAGATGCGTCTTAAGGCTGGCCCTTTGTATTGAGCCTTAAATATTTGCATTTTTATTGAGCTGCTTTAAGTGGCAAGCGGGCTGTTAGTTGTCTTCAAGGAGTCCCTCGCTAATATGTTTTGGTGAATTGAACATCTTGATTGCGTTTGGAGCTTTATTGCCTTTTTTAAAATACAATTATTTAACAGATCTTTTGGCGTGCTGTGTAGTTAAAGTACTAACAGACAATCCAAGAAGTCAGAGTCCAGGTTTTTCTAATAAGTAAGTATTATTTTATTTGGAGTATAGCAGTAATTCACGGTATGTGATACAACTATGCAGTCAAGGAATGCTAACCAAGCTAGCATTAGCTGCTAACTTAACACTATACCCTCTCTTCCATATATGGGAACACAGACAGTATGACTTGTCAATAACAAGTCATTAGCCACTGAGCACACCAGAGATATGTGTCCACTTTAATACCCTGTATCACTGATTTGCAAAAAACATTCAGCCAAGGCTGAAAGCCGTTATAATTTTTCTTCAGTGAGTCTTTTTTCAGCCACAATTTTCGCCATCTGGTGGCCTTCAGATGGAGTGCAGGTCAGAAGCCGAATTGGCTTCATTTTCTTTCTTTCTTTCTTTTTGTCCATTGTTTTATACTGTCACTTGATGTGAGTACAGAAACCAGTGGGTGAGCGCCTCCATCTTTAATATATAGTCTATGCAAACTTTGCAAGATTGTTAGCTTTGTCATTAACAGGGTATACAAGTAGGAAAGTTTAATGAAAATATTGCTTTTTTACAATCCTTTTTTTTACCATCTAATTACAGGAAGTAGACAGACTGGATGGTGCAACAGAGTCAATAAATCCATTTCTGTCTGAGATACACCAGTTCTCTGTTTCCTCAAAGGTAAACAACTCACTGTTCATCACTGACGTTGAAGTTGATTCTGTGAATTTACACCATTAATACATTTTTGTGACTAAAACAAATATTTAGAAAATTTTTAGGGGCTTTTATCTCATTTCAAGGGGGGCACTAAGCAAAATCTGGCTCAAGTGGCCCGCTGTAATGGTCACTATTTACAGATGTAGACCTTTGACCCAGTGCACTCAGCGCTGTCGTACATGCACGCACTTGCTGTCTTGTGGCAAGGACGGATTTGTGCTCAATTTCCTTGAACATGGTTCTTTTGTTTACATCTGTATATCCTGTTTTCGGCCGGGTCTCTCTGTTTTTGGGAGGTCTGAAAAGGTCGTGCTCGGTGGGAGGCTTTTTTGGAGCGCACTGGTCACATCCTGCAGCTGACCTCAGGACTTCCATTCTTGTGTCTTCTATTTGCGTCTATGGAGCCCTCAAGCCCAGCCAGGCTTTCTTTTACTTTATTTGGGAGCACATACAGGACCTACCTGTGTTTCCTCATGTGGAAGGAAGAGTAAATGTTGAAAGGGGTATAGAAAAGATTCCTCTCCTCTCCGCTGGAAAAGTTTGTTACAGGCTGTCTGACCGTGTTATTGCTCAGGGACTCGCAGGATGTAGTGTTCCCTGATCTTAATAATGACTTTGTTGAATGTGACGTATATTAAATCATAGAAATTAGGGCTAAATTTAAGAAACACTATCAAGATCTTCTCTCCTCTTTGTGATAGGCGATGACTCGAGCAAAACTTAAAGTCATCTGAAGCGGCGCTGCAGTCGTAGTTACTGGTTGAGTTTGTGTGTGAGTCTTCGCATGTGGCCTGGGTGTGTATGTTCACGGTGGGGTAAACAGAGAGTATCTCTCACCTCCAGCTGCCTGTTGGGAGGCAGATAAATAAATGATAAATAAATTACACGCGGACATACTGTACTTGAGCTTGCTTTGCACAGAATTACAGTTGTTTACAAGTGTGTTGGGGGACCTGGCAGGTAGAGCCATGTACGTCTCTGCATCATGTTGTGCTGTTTTAGACCACTGACACCGGGGATAATTTCAATAATTTACACTCTACGTGATTCTAGGAGACGCCTCGTGTGTTGCTTTTTAAAAATGTAAAGCAGGCCATGTTATTCCCTGCCTACCGACCGCAACCTCCAACTCAAGCACACTCACAAACATAACATGGCTTTGGACCAGCACCCAGATGATGAAGCGCAGATGTTTTCCCCAACTGGGGGCATGCTCTTAATGCTTCTATACCCTCCATCCTATAAAAACTATCACCACCCCCTCCTCCTTTTTTCTCTTGCTTTTCTGGTCTCTATCCAAGCCATCCATTTTTCGACAGAGTAAAGACAGATTAGGGCCTAAATCCTTCGCAATTTGGGTCACGGCCTTTTGTGTGCTCCACACGGTGTGAGGAGTGGCGCACAACCAGGCCCCCATTTGCCAGAGATCAGGGGGTTAGGCCGGCCGTTGATTGAGGGGGAGCCACAAAGTGCAACCATGTTTGGAGAAATAATGAGATGGAATTAACAGAGAGTCTATAGTGCAGACCTGGGTGTCACAGAGAGGAGGAGTGCTGCAGAAATTAAAGAGGGAGGGGTAGAGGTTTCATTGTGAGGAGACTGGTCAGCAGAGGTGTGTGTCAGCAGGAAAGGTACATTTGTGAACCTCTGGATCCTCTCATCATACCTCAACTCTGCACAAAACTGTCTGGCTTGTGCATTTTTGTGGCATTAGGCTATATAGCACTATAACAACAAGGTGGCTGAGGCTCATGAGATAGAACAAGCTGTCTACCAATCAGAAGGTCTGTGGATCAATTCGCTAGTCTGCATGTTGAAGTATCCTTCAGCAATATGTTGCACCCTGAGTTGCCTGTGTGTGCACAAATGTTAGACAAGGTGTAACTGTACGTGTGTGTGAATGATGCCTTTAGCAAAAGGTGCTTAGAATAAAAAAGTGCTCCATAAGTACCATTTACAATAGGCACACCAGTACTTTTGTTCTTCACCAGGAAACCAATCCAAGCTATCATAGCGGCACAGCAGTTGTCCTATTGTAACATGTTGCTAACTTAGCTCACAATATTAAGCAAATTAAATGATTTACTCTCATGTATGTCAATTAAAAGCTATTTATTGTGGACCCTAAAGACTGAAGTCAGAATAGTTCAGTGGTTTTTGGCCCTAACAGTTTGAGGCTTACAATTCTGAGATTAAGTTCAAGTTCAAGTTTATTTATATAGCACTTTTAAAAACCGAAGTACGCCAAAGTGCTTTACAGTAGATAAAAAAAAAACATATAAGATCACAATATAGAAAATAGAGTACAATGTAAGAATAAATAAAAATAAAGAAGATAAAAATAGATAAAATCAGTACAAAATAAACAATAAACAATACACAGTAAAGTTAAACCCGAATCAACCACCCTAATTTGCCCCGAAGGCCAAATTAAACAAATACGTTTTTAGATGCAGCTTAAAAGATTGAGAGCAGGATTCTGCAAATAGAACAGGAAATACCCTCAAAGAAACCAGCACATGGTTGCAACAATGCCTCTACTCCTAACTTCAGTTTCATCCGTATTACCATCTCATCCTCAGTTCAAAGCATCGCAATGTTAATGAAGGTTCCCATGTACAAAGAGAAGCTTATGTAAATGTTACCTCTCCAGATGTTCTATATCTCTCAGAGCCAGAATTGCACTTAGCCGCCAGCCACATACTACCAGTTAGCATTTAGACAAACCTTTGTACCTTCACTTGCCTATAGGGTCTATCAGATCGTCGCAGCCCGAAAATCAATATCTGCTGCTAATGAAGTTTAGCCACACATTTTAATGAAGGATCCAATTTGCATTTGAAAGTAACGAGAGGGGAAATGGGTTCATTTTCCCCCATATCTTATTTAGCATGTACATTTGAGCAGAAAGCAATGCGCCAGTTTGTTGTGTGTGGTAACATTTGTCCGATTGTGAGTGGTGGGGGGGGTTATTGTGTGTTACTGTTACTGTGTGTCTGAAAAACTCAGTCGATGCACGTGTTTGTGTGATAAGCTTAAATAAAACCAGGCACAATGAATCCATTATCTCCTGCTGTAAGTTCAAGCTGTTGAAGACAATGGACATTATTTGTCTGATCAAGCAACTATTCTGCAGCAAACAAAGCTAAGCTAGCACTGACCAGATTTTGAACCTTACTACTGCATCCTGCTTGTTTATGAGTATTTATAAAAACGTTTCTCTGTTTTTATGTGTGCGTTTAAAGCCTGATTCTGACGTGGAATGGCCTGTCTATTGGCTGGTGTATGTATTAACCATGATTTAGCTTTCTATTACCCTTTTTTAATCTATTTATCTGCATCTCATTATATCTACAACAGTGAAAGTGGAAAATAAATATCCACTGGCTACAGTGGAATCGCAGAAAAACTGGCCATTAGCCCCACAGGTTAACTTAGCAGACTAGCTGATGGGTGTTTTATGACCTGCTTATATTGTGGGACGAATGAGAATCTAAAGATCATGAGTAACCTGTGTACATTATTAGACTTTTTAAAGACAGTAGTGCTGTATTTAGACTGTAATTAGCTCAAAGGAGGCAAGCAGCTTCTCATGAGTCTCTCTGTGCTCGCTTTTTTTCTCCTCCACAACAACGTCCGTCTGTTTAATCTCTCCTCCACGACCGCGAGCGTCTACTGCGCGTCTCTAAACTAAACTGGCTTTAATCCTTATTTATCTTGCTGCTCTACATGGATCATCACACTCCCAACCTGTGTGTATTTTTGTTAGAAGTTAAATTGATACAGTAGAAAGGCTGAAGGCTGTTTTCTTTCTTTCTTCCTTCTTCTTCTGTTTTTTTTTAAAGTGAAGCCCAAATCCCGCATTTAAGAGGGGGAATAAATGGTGGTTAAGGCCTCCAGACTGAGGACTTGATGATATTCAGATAAACAACCTGCATCCTGCACAAACGCTTGCATGTTTTCGTTGTAATCCTCTTTTAAAAACCAGGAGCTTTGATATGTGTTCTTGTGGGAGATTTTCTCCTGGACCAGGTGAAACATTAAAGTCTTATCATCTCACTAAACAGCTGCAGCTCACCTCAGGCTACGATGCTTTATTTTTTCTTTGTTTTTTTTTCTTGCATCCATTTTATCTGTGTTTTTTATATGTGTGTGTGTGTGTGTTTGACAAGCTTGCTTTGCACATACTGGATCTTGATCGCCTTATTCACAAAGCAAAGTGCTTTGTAAACAATTTATATCAGGCTATAATGACCACTGTAGTAATAATTCCCAATCACAGGTGATCATCACTGTGGCAGTTCACATTTAGACCAAAAATAAGGGGTCAAAATTTGCCAAATGCAGCTCAGCAGAAATGCAATGAAGCCAATAAGGACCGCTGTTCTTCACAGATGCGCATCCTCATCTCTGTCAGTTAAAGTTCTCCGCGAACGAGGGCATATTTGTATCGTGTCACACTGCGTTCATGACCCTTTTCTACTTGAGCGGCTCCTCGTTCATGAAAGCCAACCTGCTCATCTTATGTAAATAACAAGGCTGAGTCTCCGCCGTGCCACACTCGCTTAGAATACCGTGAGATCTCCGCAACAATTTTCGCGCTCTCCCCTGTCGGCAAAGTGTGCCACAATACCAGCTGCAGCAGGAAGGCAACTTAGCCTCCAGCAAGACTAAAGTGTGCATCAGAGTAAAACAGTTGTTTACTTTGTTTGAACTGCAGTATCTCACCCACGGGAGAGCACGCGCTTGAAGTTTTGCATCTTTCACTCCAAACTTGTGACGAAGGCCTGGATGAATAACAGTGTCATTTCCCTACCTCACCCCCCCACCTCCCACCCATCCATCCTCCCTTGTTCTCTTGTTGTCTTCTCCTCCGCATTCACTCTATTTCTTTTACCACCCCAGCCCGCGAGTGCCACCGCCACCCTTCTTCCCCTTTGCGCTCCCCTCGAATTATTCATCAGCTCTTTTAAATTTTCAGCATGCGGCAAATTTACGGTGACACGCAAACTACATTATGTTTTTTCACTCCCTTTTTTTATGAACTAACAGCACTGCTCATCTCTCTTTAATTGCACAGCAGTTGGGGACACAGATGCACACAGATGCGAGTGCAGGAGGAGGGTGATGTGAGAGGAGGGAAAGTGGGGATTAAAAGACAGCAGAGGCGAGGATTGTGTAACTTAGTTAAAGTGATGAGGCAGTGGTCCTAAGTGACCCGGCTCAGATGGAAGCGTGTGTGTGTGTGTGTGTGTGCTTATGTGGATACAAGAGAAGGAGAAGTGAGAAAGGGCTGATACTCATTCTCTGGTTTGCTTCTGCTTCAAATCCAGTTCAAACTAACACTACATCTGAATGTGGTACATGAACTTTTTTAAAGTTCCCCACAGAAAGATAACAATGACTGTACTGGAAAAACAGTTCGCACAGCTCCAGATATAAATGATGAACTCAACATGCCGTGAAGTTTTCCCTTCGTTGAGTTCCTATGTTGAAAAGAGTTTTGTGTGTGTGTGTGTGTGCGTGTGTATGTGTGTGTGCGTGCGTGTATGTGTGTGTGTATACTTTACTGACCTTTTCCTGATAGTGTGCCTTCAGCGTATGTAGAGCAGTCTGAATGCATGTGAAAGAAACGCTTTATTTTAAGTGCTTGTGTAATTTCTTCAGATTTTTTCTTGAGGTATTTGGGAAAACATCATTATGTTGTTCCTAAAGTACTGTGCTGAAGTCTTGAGTCGCTCTTCATTTCTTTAAATTTTGTTGGGAAAACAGGAAAATAGGTCCAGCGACTTACTAAAACACGTCACACCGAACAATACAGTTGCTGCCAGTCAGACACTTTCCAGATGGTATTGCATGCTGGATCAAAATTTGACGGCACTTTCTGCGTTCATAACTCCATTCGTTTTGACAACATCCCCGACACCACTGGCTGACATTTAGTCCCAGAACATGTAGATAAACAATCGCTGTTGTACCTCTTTCTTGACCTCCTTCATACATACTGATGACAATTTAAACCAAACATTTTACATTTGGATTCATGACTCTATCAGAGCTGCTGCGGCTGATTTTCAGTCAGGTTCTTGCTACTTTGGCATGCCTCAGTCTTTTCTTTCTGTTTCCCTTCCTTATGAATGGCTTCTTGACAGACACCTTTCCACTGAGACCATTTCTGCTGAGGCTTCAGGGAACAGTAGATGGATCAACTGAAGGTCCACGTGCATCTCTCAGGTCTTGTGTCAGGTCTTTGCTAGATTGTTTTTCCTGTTTATGCCTACCACTTCTTCTTTGGTCGTCCACTTGTTCAATTTCCTCTGTTTTTTTAAGAACACACTGCACACCATGTGATATGCCAAGGTTTCAGCTTATAGCTGTTTGGGAATCCCCTTGTTGGTGCAAAAATAAAATTTTATGCCTGTCAAACTGTGTTAACTTTGGGATTTGTCATAGAGTCAACTAAAGAAATGGGAACAAATGATGTGTTTTTGCTAAGGGCTGCTGGTTAAAAGGTGGCTAAAGATAAGTTTAAAATTGGCTCTTTGCTAAGTTGTCTGTTAGGTGTAGACACAACACTGGTACTCCGGGAGTACGCTATATAAGAATCAGTCCATTTACCATTTACACACAAATCCCACACAAAACCTGCATGGTGGTCCTAGCCATCCACTAGATTCATACCAGGAGCCTTCTGGCTATGTCAGTGCCACACTGTGGCACACCCCTGCCCATCACAAAGACATGTTTTACATTTTTTTGCCGCAGTCCCTTTAATACACTCTGTTATTGAAAAAAAAAAAAAAGTAGAAGGATTTGCTTGTGTGTTCCCTGGATGATTTTATCTTTATTATAATGGCTATTTTTTCTATATTTGTGGTGCTTTTACTGATCGTTGAAGCATCTCTTTTAAACAGCTGTCTGCATTTTCACTTGTATAGAGCATATTAGTTTTGTTTTGGGTTTTTTTTTTTCTTTGCTTCTTAGTTTTGTAGTGTCCAAAAACAACCTATCCTGTTCTCTTTGAACTTAATAGAGTTGTAGCACTGACTGAACGGCGTCAGTCTGGGGATGCGCGGAGCAGAACAGAGGAAAGATCCAAGCAACAAAAGATTATTGATTGGAGAAACAGCAAAATCTTTTTGTTGCAGATCAGGCTGAGGTGTCCCTATCGCCCTACTCGATCCAGTCCGTTCTTATCTTGATGAACACGTTTGTAAGGAGGTTGGGCACGTGTGCCAACATGAAACCATCACACGTCAATTTGTTCTCAAGAGAAATGTGAATTCAAGACGGCGCGCAAATTCTCTAGCATCGTTCCCGAAACACACACACACTCTCAGATTAGCACGAGGGGGTGAAAAAGACCAGATCAGACCGTAAAACGTCACGTTTTCACGGATGTGAAAGTCAGACAGCGGAAGAGATCAAAGCTGTACAAAATGTGTCAGATTTCGTGTGCACATGGATGTTTGTTTGCGTGTTTGTGGCAGGCCGGAGCTCTTCTTGTCACTTCTTCCTTTTTTTTTTTTCCTTTTCCAACCCCTCGAACAGAAAATACATAAATTATACCCGAAATCATCGCCCGTGATTGAAGAGGCTCCGAAATGGAGGAGTGAAGAGCATCGCCGGATGAAGTGAAGTGTTGAAAGGAGTGATTATTTTTGCTTCACTGAGGTC
>VOQK01026469.1:0-20756 GCA_015052645.1 Benitochromis conjunctus
ATATTCATCTTACAGCATTTAAATTCAAATATTACCCCGCTAAGTGTGTCATTCAATAGATTAAATGTCCTGTGTAATCCCAGAAAGCCGTGAGTACAGTTACATGTACAACTAATTGCTCGCATGAATACCATGCATATTGAAATGTAACCTTGGCGATTTCACAGCCTCATTACGGAGCAGAAATTATGACTTAAGATAAAAATGTTTAAAAAAAAAAAGCAAAACGAGAATCGTTACAAGATGAAAAAGCAATGGATAATCATCTGACAGCCTAATTAAGAAACGTGCAAGCAGGAATCAGCTAAAGGAACCATAACAGCGCGCAAGACAGAATTTTAACAGCCGAAAGGTAAAATTACAAAATGCGATGGGGAGAGTCAGTATTTCCACACGATGGTTCTCTCATCTTCTATCAATCCAAAGTCGTCATACAGCAACAGAGATGGTGAGGCATTCCAATTCATCAAAGCATGTGTATATATCTGTGTACATGTGTTAAACAAGCAAGGAGAGCGACATGCTGACTTACATAACCCAACCTCCTTTGTCTCTTTCTGCTTCTCATGTGCCCTAATGGACACAAACACACACAGGCATACAGACGACTCTCACACACACACACACACACACACACACACACACACACACACACACACACACACACACACACACACACACGGAGTCCAAACAATAATTGGGTCACCAGACCGCAAATAATATGATCCTTCTGCAGCTCTGCACCCACGTTCACACATTACATATGCTGCAATATCTGGGGTTACTGGCCCCAACTTCCTTTATTCCAACCCCACGTACTCCTTAAACATGTTCATGCTACGACTAACCCATCGCCTACCCAACACTGCCACCATTACAGAAATCTTCTCCACTCTCTGTTTTGTCAGTCCTGACCCCTTTTCCCCCACATCCCCCCTCCTCACCATGCTTTTATGTTCTCACTCAGCCTGTAAAAGCTCCTGCGCTTCCCTGCCCTCCCCTTATATTCATGTATGCCTGACTGTATGTTTTTGTATTGATGATGCTGTCTGCACAATAACACCAGACAGATTTGTAGAGAGAAATTTATGGCCCTTGTTACAGCAATTCATTCTAGCCCATTAGATTTTGACTAGCCCCTCTTTCAACAGGGTCTACGCTGTGTGTGTGTGTTTCAGAGCTTTACGACATGCATGACATAAAACCGCAAACACAGAAGAAAAACAGAGTGACGATAAAAATAAGCACGGTGACCCTTTAATATACTCACTGTCTACTTCATCAGTTATCATTTCCCCACCCATCCCTGCCTCCCACCATCTCACTCCATCCTCCATGTGAGCTCAGCTTAAACAGTCAACCACCTCCCTCAGCTCCTGTTTACACATCCTCTTCTTCTCGCCCAACACCCATTCTGTCTCTTAGTTCCCTTTTATCCCTCCTTTCCTCTCTCCATGAGTTTTCTCTCCCTGGTTTTAATACCAGCTGCTCCTTTCAGGAGATTGCATAAGCTTAGGATATGAAACAGATAAGGCTCCTCCTTTAAGGCAAAAGTTGAGAACTCAAATAACTGACAGCAAACACTGTCCAGCTTAGTTCTGATAACACAAACAAGCTCCAAACGGGAGAATACAAATACGTTACTAGAACATCTTTTTGCCTTTGAGGAACAGCAAGCTGTTCTGAACGAGGTCACCTCAGAGAGACGGCGCTCGGCTTAGTTTCCGCTTCAGTCCACTTTCAACTGAAATGAACTGACTTCATGAGCTAAAAATGCTTTGTTGTACCTAAATGAGCACACTTAAGTGCAGTCAGATGGAGCTCAGCAGATAAGAAAGTAAACGCTGCATACAACGCTGGGTTATGATCAATTCCAGTGCAAACAGATTCACTGCAGTCCAAAATATACGCACCCAGTTAGCAGACAGCATTCCGACAATTAAAATCGCTACTAACAAACCATCTGATGACTATTATGACTATTCTCGGGGATGCACCAATCCAATTCGTGCTGGCCAAGCCTCCTCTCTGACTCTAATTTCATCCATTATCCACAATAATGTCATCAAAAATATTTTCATTAACCAAAATTGATACAAGGTTTACACACATACAGTGAGTGCCATAGTGCCTGTAGTTTTGATTAGTTTTACTGTTATTTTCTCCGCCTGTGTGTCCCACAGATTGTGTCATCTTGTTCAGCGTTGCTGTCTTCATGTCTCGTCATTAGTTATTTGCCTCTACCATTTTTACTTTGAAGGTTAGTTTTCTCATGTGCCTTGTTTTGGTTCTACTTCCTGCTTTCGTTTCCCTCCTTTCAGACGGTCTGCTGTTGACTGTTTTCACCTGCATCTAGACACCGATCAATGTGTGTCAGCTCATCTGTTTATATTCCCTGTTGGTCTCCGTTTGTTCCCTCGCTTCTTGTTCTTTTGGTGCTTCTTTATGGATTCATGTTTACCTTTTCACACTGGACTCTGGACTGGGTTTGACCTGACAATAAATGCTCATTTTCTATTGCTTTCCCTGCCTCCCTCTGTGTCCTGCTTTTGGGTACTCCAGCTAATATTATATGAGAAAATGAGAAACCTTATTGAGAAACCTTACTAACCTGACCTTTTTTTTCAGCAACACCCATTTAAGCTATGCATATTTTCTGATCCAATGATCTTTCTATGTAATTGTTTTGATCATTCCACTTCTAGATTCAAATTGCGCAGGAATCCAGCCATTTACATTGATTCACAGTTCAGCAGTTCATGTTACCTTAAGTGTTGTGGCATATATTCTACAATCAGTATTTGAAGATACACTCTCCGACAATTTGTTATTTGGGGAAATGTCTCAGCTAACTAATAATTAAATATGTTGATCTTTTTGTTTTTTGGTTCATCTTTTTACAACAACACCAAAAAACAAAACAAAACCTAAACCAAGCTACAGAGTCTCCTGTATAAACACACTACAGCTGCACACAAATGGAGGAAGCCCACATGTAGCTGGAGCTGGGCCAAAAATAACATATGATGTCATATTAAATTGTGGACCAACCAACCAAATCCCCCCCCCAAAAAAAACGCATGGACCTGCACGCACACAAAATCACACACGAATGCATTCACATATACTCAGATCCAATTCAATAAGAAATATTACAGCTAATCATAACATATGAAAACCTCCAAAACAACACTCCTCAGCTCTGAGTCACGCTAATGTGCGTACGTGCACACACACGCACACACTTATACACAAAGACAGCTTCCCCGACTGTATAATTCATTTCTCATCTCTGCATCAAATCTGCTTCTGTCTCCATGGCAACCTTTCTAGGCCGGGAAGAAGGCCGAACAGAGAGAAAAAATAAATAAAGGAGGAGGACTAGCAGATATGTAGAAATGGAAAGAGAGGAAGGAAAAAGTCAGCAGAGGAAAGATAAAATTGATGAGAGGGTAACCGAAAGAGGAACAGTCTGTGTGTCTCTAAGCAGGCAGAAATGTGCACGTCTGTGTCTTTGTGTCCAAGAGCAGAGCCCACACACACTCCAGTATCTGTGGTCAAAATATCCTACCGCTGGGTCACTTGGGTTAAAGAACTCAGAGTGTACAAAGCCTTCAGAGTCAGATAAACACAAACACTGAAGTGTCACCACCTGGCTGGCTCCCACATATGCCACACGGGCTTCATGCATGTGATACAGGAGCTGGAATGGTGACTCGCCACCATTGCCACCTATGCTGCATCTCACTGTCAGCTTCTTACCCTCGTCCTCTTTTTATTTATCTATTTGCCTGTCAGGGCGTGCCGCTGTAATACACCTGCTAATTCTCTGATAAGGACTAGATTACCCACCATCAGCTGTAACATTTCAGGCATTAACACTTTCTGGAAAGATTTTATAGCACTTACAGTGTCATGACGAGTTATCACTGATCTGCACACTTTTCTTATCTTTGCTTTATATGTTCTACTTGGCTAGCCCCCACATACATGGTGAAACAGATAAACACACTCACACACACGTGTTGAAACAGAGCAGTGGAGAGAGGAGAAACTATCATGATCTTAAATAACTGCAAAATGCTGCACCTGAGTATAGGGAAGTCACTGTAATATGTAAAGAAACCGGTTTGAGATGATTGGTTATCCTGCTGGAAGCAGTCATCAGAAGATGGGTATATGCTGTGGTCATAGTGGGTGGCTGTAGCTCAGTTGGTAGAGCTCAGTTGGTAGAGCAGGTCAGCTACTGATCGGAAGGTTAGTGGTTCGATCCCTGGCTCCCCCTAGTCTGCATGCCAAATATCCTTGGAGATATTAACAAGATATTAACCCCAAAATGCTCTCCGATACATCCATCGGAGTATGAATGTGTGTGAATGTTAGTTAGCACTAAAAGTATAGATAAAGTGGTTGTATGAATGGGTGTGATTGGGTGAATGTGGTTGTTGTATAGAGCAATTTGAGTACTCCGGGAGATTATATATAAGAATCAGTCCATTTACCATTTACCATAGTATTTAAATGATGATCAGTTGATACTAAGTGTGCCAAGAAAATAATCACCCACACCATTATACCACCAGCAGCAGCCTGAACCGTTAACACAAGGGCTAAACCCAGCGAGCCTGAGTCAATTGTAGCCTTTGCTGACTGTAGTATCACCTGGTGTGGTCTTCTGCTGCTGTAGCCCATCTGCTTTAAGACTGCTTCAGAAATGCTTATCTGTATACCTTGGTTTAGATGTGTGCTAAGACAAAATTAGTTATTAATGATAACTAATTCAAAAATTCTTTCAATTCCAACATATTCTGCATGTGTGTGTTGTACACACATAATACAAGCAAGAGTCAAATAAACAGACCTAAAAATCCAAAGTCATTCTGCTCATGCTATTCACTGCACTAAAGTAATGATGAGAGAAACTTGTTCTGATGAAAGAAAATTAAAAAGTGTGCATTAAGTCATCACTGCTCAGCCTGTTAGTCAGTCAGGACAAGCCTGGTATCCCTTTTTAGTGGCGTGCTGTACACTAACTGGCTGTATAATGCTTTTCTTAGCAATCCCCTGAGAAAATCTGAGTCCAGGGCTAGAGGGCAACTCCTCCAAGTGAATAGCTAATTATGCTGGCTCAGCCCTATGGGAGAATTCACACTTAATCACTGCCAAACAAAGGCATCCCTGACTTTTGTTTTGTTTTGTTCTTTTGCAGGATTGATGGTCTGATGCTGCGCTTCATTTACTTCTGAAGTAAGAGGTCAAAGACAATGACATCACTCCTGAGTTGACTGCGTTCAAGTAGTAAAGCCAGAAAAGAAAGGAATGAAGCGGGTTTGTTTTGCTCCTAGCAATGTAGAATCATCCATCTAGCAATACAGTATAATGCCAGTTTTTCTGTACTTAAACATACCAATGGAGCCCGGTTGGGTCTCTGTGTGTGACCTTTTTAGTGAGTCACAAATACAAAACAGTAGTAGTACAGATGAGAGGTTTTAAAGTTTTACTACTGTGTATATGCACTTCCGCCAACATGGATTTAGAAGAAAAAATCTTTCTGAGCTGAAAATCCAACTTGAGAGGGCGTTGCAGTTATAAATTCAGTCTTGGAAGTCAAAATGTCCAACTTCTAACTTCAAATAAATGCAGCATTAGCAACACTTGCACTCTTAAGGCAAGCCAACCAAGTTGCTGTGAATATTTTTACATTCAAGAGAAATAGCTAGTGCTGGACCATTTGAGTAAACGTGACTGATATGGCACTTGAAATTCTAAACTTTCATCAATTTTTCAGCATAAGCAAAGTGAAGCAGCAGATCCACAATTCAGTTCAGCAACACACGACAACACTTCATTCGAAGTCAATGAGACACAACCCTCCCTTACTCACTCATCTCACGGACGGTAAAGCAAAGGTAGATGTTGCTAAATGCACTCAAGCACAAACAGCTTCATTACATTGTACAGAAGCATCGATCTCATAGGGATAACGTCTCACCTGCAGACGAGTGTGGCAATGATGACGCACCAAGCGGTGCAGCAGCAGTCGGCGCTAGGCTGCTGGGAGTGCACATGGGAGTGTGAGGATTCGTCACTCTTGCGTCGCCGGCAGCAAAGCCAGAAAGAGTAGAAAAGGAGGAAAAGAAGGTCCAAGCCCAAACACAGCAACGCCACAGCACCGAGGAGCAAAACAGACTGAGAAAAGAGTGAGAGAAAAAACAATTAGCGAGAACAAGACATTTGTGATTTTTGTACAGTTTGTGTTACATGTTTTCCATTAAACTTGTCTTGATTCATTCAGATGGGTCGTGTTTGAGAAGTTTCCTTTATCACAGGGAAGTGGGCTATTTAGGATGTGGGTTAAGGAAGCAAATTAGCTGATATGAACAGAAACCAGACACACCGACGGACCACGTGATTTGCCAGACACATGTGCATGTATTTGCAAAACTGTGTTCCTGTCTCCTGCTATTTAAGGCCCCCTAAATAGTGACTGTTAAATGGGCTTTTGATAGATACCATAAAATTTTTACCTTGTACTGTATTTGCACACCATCAAACACACACACACACCTCCACAAGTGAGAGGAAGCGCTGCTGCTGGGGAGCTGTATGCGCAAGAGACCCACCACACAGATCACATACCCTCTAAAAGCTTTGAAGTGTAAAAGAGGGTGGGGGTGGTGGGGGTAGACAGAAGGAGAAGTAGGGGGAGTAAATTTGAAACAAAAAAAGACATGCTGGAGAGACATACAAGGAAGGAGATGTGAAATGACTGAAGTGAACACTAAAAAAGGAAGAAGCCGGTAAAGACAGACACGAGAGCTGTTACAGCAATTTGGTTGGGACTGATGAAATCTTTTTTTATCTCACACACACGCTGAAATGTTGATTTTTCTTCCCCCTCTGGGACTGTCTGGAAAAGTCATTGTACTGGAGTACCATGTGGGACAATTATACGTTTCTGGAAAACCAAAAATCTCCACCTGCTAGACTACTTAGGGCAGACAAAGGAATCCTGCCACGGAGCGACATGGTCACAAACAGCAACAGTGCAACTCTGGGGACCCTTAATGATAAACACAATGGGACTCCACCTCCAAGCTCCACAAACACTTCCTGACTTCCCAAGACCTTAGACTGCTGCTTTTTTGCTACTGACCTCATATTTTAACTAATTTCCAGTCGGCAATGCCCTCACATCTTTAGGCTTATTAAAACATATCAGAAAAGCAATCTCTGGGACAGTGTCTCTCAATCTGAAAGCAGGTTTGCCCAACACAATTCATGCAGGCATTAATAGGAGAGCAAAAAGAAAAAAAAACCACAAAAAAAGACAATCACTGCAGTTTTAAAGATCTTCTTCCTTGAGTCTCTTAAAATGGTTCCAATGATGCAAGAAAAAATAATGAAGAAACATGAACAACCTCCCAAGTGTTAAACCAGCTAAGTGTAGATATGGGTCTGAAAGTGCTGCAAAGCATCTGCGTACCACTAATTCAATACTATGTCAAAACCATTAGGCATGGCACTACTTTGTGCTAAACGCCAATGTTAGCATGCTAACATGAGCACAAAAACAAAACCAACAAACCCTGTTGGTAAGAGGCAGTACTAGGTTTGCAGTTTTTATCTTAGTCTAAAATGTTAGCACGAGGGGGCAGCTAAAACTGCAATGTTCTCACTTCTATTTCTACTTTCACTGTCTCTTTATACTATATTTTTCAGGAAGCAGTACCCTTCACACCAGCTATTCACACAAAGTAAATAAGTGATGACTTGTCTTTGAAGGCACAAGTCTCTTTTCACATTAAGAAAAACAATGCACCTTAATAATGTCAGTGCTTTCTGGTGTGTGAGATGAGGCAGATATAACAGAACTATATCAACACATGGAGGGCTAAAGCCAATCTAATCAGGTATGGGTTCACTGGAATACTACAGCAGAATTTTTTATACAGTACATGTGTAGTGATACATGCCAGGCATCATTATTTACTAAAAGCACCAGTCTACTTATATTGTGTGAGATCCTACTGTTGTGGCTGTGACCTGGTGTAATGTTTAAATGGGATGTATCTCATTACAAAATAAGTTACAAGTATAGTATACGGACAAAAGTACTGAGCTAGCTACACCTTATATCTACAGGAGCTGCTTAGCATTGAAAATCTAGCCAACGAAGCTCCTGGTGCACAGTTTTGTGCTGATGTTAATGCCAGAGGAGGTTTGGGGCTCTGCAGTTATGGTGTTGGCGACGTTTACGCACTACGTGCGCCGGCACTTGCTGATCGTGCTCTGTAGCATTGTGTGGTCTGCCATTTGCGTCGTCTGTAAGTTGTCTTATTACACTACCACACTCTTATTCCTAAAATAGCTGTGCTGTTGATGTACAAAACAAACAGGTAGTATATGTGAGCAGATAAAAACATCAATTTTCTGTCTTAAATATTCCCCTCCAGTAGCTTTATTTTTAAATAAATAAATTTTTTAAGTGTTTCATTGTGCAAATTCTGACTGTGGGAAAAAATACTCATTAGTGAGGGTCCATCTCAGGAAATGGGCCATTAGTAATGTTGAGCCCTGCTCATCAGAAAGAAGGAGGAAAAAAAGAAGAAGAAATCTGGTTATTACCCAGCTACCCCTGACTGTCTCCTCCCAACAGATTAAAGATGATGAGAGAGGAAATGACATGAGTTTCCTGATTCTTACTCTATTGTATTATGTATAGGCATGTGTGTATATAAAATTAACAAAGGGATTTAAACCAACTAGAGATACAGATTAACCGTAGCACACTTGCAATGAAACTGCACATATATATTATGATACATGTCACCAGTAGTACATATTCATAGAGACAAAGAACTATTTTTTTTTTTTTTACATGAATTCACGGTTTCCCCTTTCATAAGTGCTCAATTCTGGTTTGATTTCTATTTTCTTTTTCAAGTGGCCGAGATCAGATTTCAGAGCAAACTGCTCACGACGCTGTGGTGACTCGCATGCCCAAAAGAACAATGGCAAAGACGTCACATGTCATACAGAAATAAACATGGAGGTCACAGTTATTGTTTACATTTTCTACTTCACAAGTTTGTGTGGGAAAATTTGTGAGCAGATGACAAAGAGCACAAAGACGACAGCCAGCGTTTTAATTATGGCATTTCTTGTGGCGTGTGTGGGTGCAGAATTGGAGCCATGAGTGGTGGCATTGTACCATGAATTGCTTCACAGAGACAATTTTCAGGTTGTCACAGGCTATTTTAACTACATAATAGAATTGTGAATGCAAATTTCAGTTCACATACCAGAAAAAATAACTAGACTTCTGCCTGCAGTCTGAAGACAGTCTGCGGCATGGCACCGAAACAGTTTCATGCAATGACTAAGCCAGTATGGACAAGAAAAAAGAATACTACATTGCCTCGAATGAATGAGAAGATCATCACATATCAGGGGACTAGGTAATTCTTTTTGCACATTTGTTTTTGTGTTTGCAAGTCTTATTTACAGCCTTACTGTTGCTAGGCAGGGAAATATTTTTGGACTGTTTATAGCATGTCTTTCAGGGTTAATACAATTGTTTGGTTAACCCAATTAAACACAGAGCAAGAGTGAGACAGCGAAGGCTACAACATGCTTTGTTAAAACATTAGAAAGAAACTCACTATGAACACGGAGAAAATCTCCTGTTCCTAAATGATGGGCTGAAAGGTGAAAATCTATGCCTCCAAACACAGCACTTAAACTCATGAGAAACGCGGGCAAGGCCCCGCAATTAATCTGCAGAGCTCAAAAATGGTCAGACACACACAGACACACAAATTGTCAAAAATTTGTCAGAACAGTAATTGAAAACTAATTAACTGTCATTTTTTCATCAATAAGCTCACATTTTAGCATGTGCATTCTTGATTAAAAATAAGCAATTTTAACAGAAAACCTGGGCGTCTGAAAAACAACTAGTAAACAGATATATATACAGTCCAATGCAAAAATCTTGAAACGCCATTCATTTATTTATATTCTAACCTTAACCCTAAACATGTGCAAATGTAAATGTAAAAAATACAGCATAAGGCAAAAACAGAGTTTGTACTATTTAAGCGAGCTTGAAAGTCAATATTTGGATTAGTCCAGGCTTCTTGAAGGACATTCAAAGCTCTTCTTTGGATGCTTTCGTTCCACCAAGATGATCCCACACTGCTTCAATAATGTTGAGGTCTGGGATCCTGGGAGGTAAATGCACGACTGATAGTATTCATGCTCGATAGTGTTTTTCTATCCAGGTATGCTTTTATAGCATTGTTTGGGATCACTGTCATACTGAAAAATAAAGGATTTGCCAATGAGATGCTTCCAGATGGTATTGCATGGTAGATCAAAATCTGATGATACTTGTTCATAATTCTCCCAAAACGATTACAGTCTCCACCGTGTTTTACAGATGGCTGTAGACGCTTACTGTTCTACCTCTCTCCTGACCTCTTCTGTGCAGACTAACGACACTTTGGACAAAAACTTTCAATTTTGCATTCATAAGTCTCATTGCCACTGATTTTCAGTGCAGTTCTTGTGTAATTTGGCATAGCTCAGTTTCCCTGTTTCCCTTCCTTAAGAATTACTTCTTGACAGCCTCCCTTCACCAACACCATTTCCAATAAAGCTTTGGAGAAAATAGATGGATCAACTGAAGGGCCAGATGCATTTTACAGGCCCTGTGTCATGTCACTGTTTATTTTTCTGTTTCTTAAGGACATGAATTTAAGATACTGTTCATGCGCTTAACACATCTGTTTTGTGTCCTCCACTTGTCCAGTTCACTCAGATCTTTTAAGGACACTCTGCACTGAAACACTGAGATATGGGAATCATGTCTTTGATGCATTACTTTTTTATGTTTGTCAAACTGTGTCATGTTTGGCATTTTTCATAGATACAACTGAAGAATTAGGGTTACATCAGATAAAATTGGTATAACAATAGTTCAACCTTTGAGTTTGGTGATTTTTTTTATGCCTGTATAATTCAAAGGTCAGTGTTAAGTTTGGCTTAACAAAAAAAATGATTTGAAAATGGTTAGGTATAAGGGCTGAACTGAATGAGTGAGAAAGTCTGGAAAACTATTGAACTAAAGACCACTTTAAAACGTTTCAACAAAGTCTGGCACATTGGAAGCAAACTATAAAGAAATAAGAGTTGGCTCAAGACTCTTGCACAGCACTCTAATTCAGGTAAAAAGTCAGAAAAGAGTGAAAAACCTCACCCATTGCAAATTGGGTCTTGGAGGTAACTATCAAACCCCCAAATTACTCAGTGCTTAGTGTGGTTAAGAGATGTCATGAAGAGGAAGTTTATGTTTAAGCAGCTAGAAATAAAGGATATCTCACAGTTTGCCTAAAATATGATTTGAATGATCACGTGCCAGTAAAAGCGAGTCATGACTGTTATGTTTGCAAAGCAACAACAACTGACCTAGTACTCATAGGACTCCTCCTGGTGTGCTTGATGGCTGTTAGATTAACTGTCAGGCTAACAAACCATCAGTGCAGATTAGGCGTGGATCAATTAGCTCCTAATAAGCACGGTGAGCTTGGGTGTACATTAGTGTGTGCGTGCGTGCGTGCACATCTCCACACTGGAGATCAGCTTGCAGGCTGGAGGAGGGGCTAAACGTTAAACACCCCGGCACATTGATCTACTTTCAATCTGCCCATTTAAGTGTGTGTATGCGCACTGGCGCAAGTGTGTGTGCATGTGTGTGTGTGTTTGAGATGACAGGATCAATCACTTCCACTTCACTGAGTTGTCCTTGCACTCTCTCTGCCTGTGTGTTACTCTGTAATTTGGCCTACTATCCTCTCAACTTCTTTCCTGAGGCATTCACTGACCTCAAGTTCATTCTGTTAATATTCACATGTGCCACTGGGTCAAAGAGCTACCAACGCACATAGACCTTTGAAGGCCAGGACAGTGGGTTTTAAATTTCGCAAAAAAAAAACAAAAAAAACATTCAGCGCTAGCATCATCTTTCTGAACTGCTACGAGGAAGTGCCCACTTCAATGCAAACTGTAGCAAACCATCCAAAATACCAATTACTGACTCGCTTTCCACAGCTGGCAATATGAAAGTGTGTGTTATTACAGGTCACGTGATTCCTCTGTAATGTTCTGCAGCTGCTTAACTGTGGCTGCGAGCTGACTTTGCGATTCCACCATAATGCAAACAGATGAACACACATGCAGAACCTCAGGATAAGAGCTTCTATTTCAGCTATCCAGGGGGAAAAAAACGCAAACGGTTTTCTTCACAAAGCCACAGAGTCAGCATACCCCACTAAAGTCAAAGTCATCGCAGACCAGTGAGTGAGTGAGTGAGACATGGTGTGAGAGGAGAGCTTTTTTCTTTTTTTCGTGAGCAGCTTCAAAAAGCTGAATGCAAATGAACCGGAGCCAAATCACATCAGAAAGAAAAACACTACACAGAAGAATCTCTCTCTCTATTGTGTGAGAGTGTGTGTGTGTGTCTGTGTGTGTTTGAAATGTCGTGGCGCGGTGACGGACACAGTGTGCTGAAAGACACTGTGTAAGACCTTGTTTGTTATGTGTGCGCCCGAGTGTTTATGTGCTTCTCAGCTGGATGAGTAGATGCATGAAAGCCTTTGAGACAGATATACTGAGCCAATCTAAAGACGGGCTTCAGTGAAAGAGTGAAAGAAAGAAAGAAAGAGAGCATTCTTCCACAACAGACTCCAGCCCTCCCCCTCGCCCTCCCCCCAGTCCGACTCACCCTCCTTCTCCTTGTCCTTCTCAACCTCTATCTCTCCCTCCTCTGTGTCTAGCCAGAATTAACGATTTCACCCTGAATGGAACCCCTACATTCACTCACTCACTCACTCACGCACACACACTTGTGAAATAACACACACAAACCCCCCAAGGGAGCTGTGTGACCTCATCTCGACGAGCAAGCGGTAAATACGCGCTGACACAGAAAGCGAACATACTGTACGTGACATATATATACATACAGTGCACGCAACGTCTACAGCTGTACAAACAAACGTATGGCCGTAGCACAAAACGCTCACTGACATAGAAACCGCCTCGTTTGCTAAAATATGTCAGGATGTAATTAGTCTAAAAGGGGGGTCCTTAAAATTCCAGTGGGCAAACACATTGGCACACACATCTACAAAGGGCCTTAGTTAAACACTGAATAGCTCACAGGAAGTGGCTATTTGGCAATTTGGAAGCACCTCCCATGGCTTATGGAGCCTTCTCTCTCTCCTCTCGCCTCCAATCAGTCCCTTTTTTATCTTTCTCGCTCCTCTTCCTCCTCCTCCTCTCTCCCTGCTTCTCTCTCCGGTTCTCATCTCCCTCCCCTTGTTCGTGGCTGTGGGTGCCTTCCCACGCTCAGCGCTTGAACTTGCACGCCCTCCCTCCTCTCCCCGTACTGTCAGCAAATGCATTGAGGGATGACTGCGGTGCATGAAATGTGAGATCCTGAGTGATGTGCCTTTGCTTTATGTGGGCTACCGAGGCTGGGTTTACCGCTGCAGAGACCTGGGAGTCACCTTGTTTGAGGATTCTAATGAAATGCAGCAAAACTGGGGCAAATCCCCCCCTTTCAAGATGAAGCTACTTTCCAATGCACCATTCCCGACTCAGTCAGCATCTAATCCAAGAATGATATCAATTAGTTTCATGCTTTTAAAGAAATCTAATTTTGGATTTTTCCTCATTAGTTTTTTCAAGCATCAGGTTAATTTTAATCCAATAAAATGCCGGAAATATGTGGAAAAACGGACCATCAGAGAGCACAAAGTGCTGACTGCAGATTTAGTCCAACCAACCCTCGCAAATCAGCAGATATTACACTGATAATGATATACAAGTAGGACAATCACGTTGAGATTTCTGCCTATGATAAATGACTTTACATATTAATAGGTTTTCAAAATTGTCTGTGATTTATTTGTGGCCATTGGTTCCTACACTTCTAATGGTGTCTAGAGAGCCAAGAATCAATTCCTACTCACTACCTCATATTACAGATTGCATATATGTATGAGCTGCAAGCAGCTCATCAAGAGTGATGATACTTTCACAAACCACCACAGTTTATCATTGAAAGGTAAAAAATAAAAACCCAATCTGTCCACAGATGCATACAAAGACTTACTACAGATTCGTGACCTGTGTTGGTGTCCGTCTGGTACATTTTTGGTTACGCAGAGGGAAGAATTATGGGAATTTAAGCAACGTCGATCATACTATTCATAGGTTGACTTCTAATTGGCTGACTAGTTGGCTTGGAGATTGAGGGGAACAGCAGCAGAGCTCTCAACGAACAAGAAGGGCAATAAAATGTAAATATAAAAAATGTAAATATAAAAAAATAAAAATCACAAGACCTTAGACAGGGTTCAAAGAACAAAAAATGGGACAAACATATAGCAGGGTAGCCCACATTACTGACCGCTCCATGTGTTTTTGGCACTGCCATCAGGTGACAGTACAGTTACAGCATATAGACGGGGTCCTGCACAGCTCTGTGTAGCAGCTCCGATCTACCAACACGGCATCATGCCGCACACTTTACAAGGTGAAAAAAACACCAGGAGCACTGTTAACAATGGTTTATAGTTTCAGAGTGTAAAACAAAACTGTGTAAAACCAGCTTTGTTCCAGCAGCCATCACAAAGGTGAAACTGGTTTTAATAGATGACCCACAATCAGTGTTTACTTACTTTGTTTGATTTTATTGTTATGTGTCCACAGTCTGGGACATATAGTGCAATTTAAATATCCAGATATCTGGTGCAAGACTTCAGTTCAATGAACCAATCACTGTTTACAAATGTGAATACGTCTTTAAAAAAGGCTAATATAACGCTATACCACTGTCAGACAAGCACGAGTGGGTTTGAGATTGCATTTCTATTCCTGTATTTGCTCTACGTGGACTACAAATGTATTTGGCAGAAAATAAAAGGAAGCCAGAAAGATTCCTTTACCTTCTCCCTTTTCTACAGAGTCAGGCTATTCATGTACACTTGTATATTTATATAGATTAATCTGTCTATGACAGTGGAGCAAGAATAGGCTCACAGACTTGATTCTCTCTCTCTTTCTCACACACACACGCACGCACACACACACACACACACACACACACACACACACACACACACAGAGCACTGATCGATGCAGGGAGGGACCCCACATCTCTGGCTGCAGGACGGCCTCAGTCACCACTTGGCCACTCTGCTGTGAAATTACAGTGTGGGCATGTGGCAGGAGGTACGATGATGAGGCAATGCTGCACGATGAAGGAGATGATGAATTTCTGAGTGGGAGGTAATTATTCTCCCGCACTTGTCTTACCTTCTGGTACTCAGAGTCCTCTGGCCTGAAGTCGCTGCTCACCGTCTGAAACTCGATGTTGAAATGAGGCAACCGATGGAGCAGATTCACCCACCAAGGCGGAGAATAATTCACCACGGCCGCCATCCTGATGCAGCTGCCTGCCGGCTCTCACTTCACTCTATAGCCCGATTCCTCACAGGGACACTGTAAAAGAAACAGCCAATTACTGCATCTGAGGATGACACGAAGCAACTTTTAATGTCACCCAATGCATTAGATGAAGAGTAAGACGCAGCATTCACATGTCACATCATAAGGCTAATGTGAAGACCTAACAGTAATCAATACCCACTATCAGGGCGGGTCAAAAATGCCAATATATTGGATACCTTCCTTATTCATCAGTTATGCATATATTTTCACAAACTATCAGTTTCACTAAGATTATAGCTGCAGAATCCTTCGTGCTCATTTCCCTTTGGACCAATATAAAACACCTCTGTTGCAAAACACAGGGGTTACATGTTACTGTGTGTGTAGTTGCAAAAGCAAAAAGACTGCAATATGACATATCGCTTTACTTTTTTTGGGGAGGGTTGCCTTCCTTTACAGTGATGTATGTTTGGCTTATTGCCAGTATCACAATACATTATAATAACTGTGATTACTATATTACAATCGCACAATTATCACCAATAACCTATTAAATGTAATTAAAGCCCAAAAATACATTCACTAAGTATACATTTCACCCAAACGTTAAGCCTGTACATGAATTATGGCATGACAAGAGCATCCATGACAGCGTCACCCAATTTACGCCCATACTGCAAAAAACACAGGCTTCGTGAGATAAATGTGTCATGGACGAGGGGGGTAAATGGCCGTTATATCAAAGCCCACACACCACCACGACTCTTATTGTTGTACTGAATTTACTGTATGGGCACATGTAGGTCAACCCCTTCGCGGGTACCCTCACACATTCAGCATTCAAGCCTTATTTATCGCAGCGCTCGATAAAATGTTAGCAAACCCAGATTAGCTAGCTCTATTCCGCTTTGTGCGTTAAAACTACCGCAGTACCACAGAGTCGTCAAGGCAACGAGGAGGGAGAAAAGGAAGAATTCATTTTGAGGTCTGGGTGCCAGTGGGCATCCAAGTCCGTGTGCTGGGGTGGGTAGGAACCGTGTTATGACCTACCTAGTGAAGCCCAAGCGGATGCAAACCCTCGTTTGGTATAGTCTTGGAGGTCCAGACCGGCGTATAGTTCACCTATTGTCTTCCCGGATCCGGCGGTAGATTTGAGCACGACAGCCGTGCGCTGCTGCTGCATCAACGCGGCCGGACCGAGCTAGCTGCAACGAGCGAGTCGCTTGCAGTCCCATCCACATTGAAAAGAACGGAATAACGGTCAGCGACCCGGTCCGCTCACATTTCACCGAGACGTCCTCCCGTTTCGACTGCCTTCACCCTCCGCAAAAGCGTCGCGGCAGATTAGGGGTTAAATTATCTGACCAGCAAACCACTATCTATTTTTTTAAATAATAATACAGTTGCTATCCTCCCCTGCTCACGGGTCGTGCTCGTCGGCGGTCTTCCCACGGTGACCGCCGGTTCAGCGTTGCGGCTCTTCAATTGGATGGTATTGTTGGAGCGTGAAGCAAACACGGTGCTTTAAAAGCCCTGAAGGACGGGGCTTTGCGGCAGCTCCGCGTGCGTGTGAGCGCGTGTGTTTGTGTACGCGCGCGCCTGAGTTTGTGGATGTGTATGTGAGAGGGCAAATGCGCAAAAAAAGCCTCCCCTGGCGTTGAAATGGTGGAAGTACATGTTAGACAGTAGGACGCTTAACCCTCCACCACTGGTGAAGATTATTTTTAGAAAGCCTATATGACTACCACACAGGTGGAAAGCAACACAATGCGCCTTTCACTGGGAATTGTTTTAAATGTTTTCCTGGAATATTTCCAAATTTGAAAAAAAAAAAAAATCAGAAACAGAGTCCCATTAATTTCTCCTACCAATAATAAATATGAGATCAGAGGTTGCACACTCAGGGGATGCTCATCATCTTCAGTGAAGATGGTGATTATTTATTACATTATAATAAATACACATCAATTATATTTTTACTTGCACTTTTAACATTAGGTTAATTTACTGTGCAATATAGCAAATACATACATTTTGGAAAAATCATATATTTCACTGGGTTTCCATTCCTACAGTTTTCCCCACAGGCACCCCCTTTGTTCTCAGTTACCATACAGGAGAACATACATGAGAATAAGTCCATAAACAACATTACGAAGCAATGACACTTAACTCTGTCACTATTAAGAGGAGCTTTCATGATCATGAACTCTCATCATCACAATACTCTTAGAGGTTGCGTCCTGTTAAAAGGGGCGTCATGTACGGTCTCGCTATGACAACAAATTGGTTCCTAGGCTATGGGGAATGGCTTCTACACAAGTGTTACTATAATGTGATAATTAATGAGAAGAAAAGAACTTACAACATTTTGGGGTCTTAAAAGTTATTCATATCAAACTAGAATATATGTGCTTATTACACATTCAGCACCTGCTTGGGCATGTACTAGCTTCAGTGCCAGAGCACGTCTAGAGCTCTCCTGTTATAAGGTCAGCTGAGTGTTGGTGATTTTTTCACACTGTACAACACAACCAGCTTTTGTTGTGGTTCCTATTACAGCACCGCACTCAAATTCAGCCATCTCTTTGAGACTACACATTCTTTCACAAAGGTTTGTAAAGACAGACGGCATGGCTATGTGCTTTTTTTTTTCTTTTTTTTTTTTTAAATATACAGTGAAAGTGATATCGTGATATTAAGCATGTGGCCACAAAGGGTGTCACAACCTAATTTATTTTTTATTTTTTAAAGAATACCATTCATATCCTTCAACAATTTTAAATTATTGTCAGATTTAAAACAAGTGCTACAAACTGCAAAAATAGCCAAGTAAGTATTACTTCTCTCAGAACTGCTCGGGAAAATAAGCACAAAATGTAAGTACAGGTAACGGTTTCTGGGAAGGACCACGCAAGACTGGAGATTTTATTAGAAAAACATTTTATTTACCATATCAGAAATTAAGTTACACAGATCGTGTGGAGACAAATGCACCCAACCATTGCTTTTATTGACTCATTTGTCTGTTTTAAAGCACAAGTATTATTGGCGTTAGATGCAGTCCCTGTGTACCCTCCCCTGCTCTCACAGTTTCAGTATTGCAGCAGACTGATCTATAACTTATTCACAGTTTGGCTCAATAGTGCATCAGTTAAGAACTGTCCCTCAACCACACCGCAGACTCAGCTATAATGAATTAAGCGGACAACATATATTAGTGTGCTGACTTTCATGTATTACCAAGTACGGCATGTGCAAATGTGACTTTATGGATTATTTCAACCTGTGAAAACCAGATGAATTTAAAGTTATGCCAGATAGGTTAGTAGAAATGAATGCATTTATTACTGTAATTTCAATTTGAAGTCCCATGCAGCAGGCACTTTGGCAAAAAGAAACAAAAATAAATCTGAATAGTTAAGCGGAGATATTTGGCTCAAGAATAACACACTCAACAAAAACGGGCTGTTCCTTTTATTTTCTCGTCTGATTAAAGAAAAAACAAAAACAACTCATAACCTTACATCGACACTGAGACACATTCTGAGAACATTCTTGTTATTGGCATTGGCATGGGAGCAGCTCGTGTTACACACTGAATATTGTTATTGTTATATTTAACCCTCTGGGGTCTAGGGCAATATGCACTGTCAACACAAATCAAAACGGAATCGCATTGCGGCTCCACCCCATGCCACGCCCCCTTTTTATCGTCGATGTCGGTGTGACGCTCCGGCGCGTCCATAGACCACAGAAGGTTAATATAAACATTACTGGAACAGCCCAGCTTTTATTTGCAGACTCAGTAAAAAGTTAAAGTTCTTCGTAACTATACTCAGCAACTATACTTAGTGACTACTCAGCTTCTCGATGGGCGTGAAGGAGACACGATGATGTCATCAGAATCATCAGAATAGAAAGCGGCGTCTTCATCGATGTCTGCCGTGCCATGAGACTCAGTCTGGACTGCAGGAGACATACAGCACACATGTTTATAGGTGTGTGGACTCACTCCTCCATAATTACCTTCAACACTTGCATTTAACAACAAAAGCCACGAAAGACATGAACACGGGAAGACACACATACAACACGCATGTGCTACTGATACAGTAAAAGAACTTGCTATGACCTCTGTCTGACCTTTTGTGAGTGTCTTCCTAGAGGCAGAGATGTTAGGCGCAGGCCGGGTATTTTTCTTTACACCTTCCTCTTCAACATCATCACTGAGGGATGCAGCATCTTATTAACAGAACAGCACATAAGTAATTAATGTCATTCAGCCACACCCTCAGAGACACATGTACAGATGATATAGTACTAACAGCATGCATTTAAATATGGACCATTTCTTCTCCTGTGGCACTGACTAAACTTTTTAACAAATACAACCCTGGCTGAAGAAATCTAGAAATGCTAAGCCAGGGAGTTCATGCTCCTCATGATGGGTCTTTCACCACATTATTAAAAACATCAAATGGACATATGAAGATGGTAAAAAAACAACAGCTTCACTATAAGCTGTCCTTTACTACTCATTTAACACAACTACAATGTACCCAGTGAAGCATAACACAATACAACACATTGTAAAGATCCATAAGAAAGCACATGTTCTCAGATCGTACACAAGCTGGAACGGTGCAGCTTAAACTCTCTCAGTGAAGCCCACAAGGCATCAAATGCAGAGGCATTCTTGTAAGCATGTAGGGGGAAAAAAACCCCAAAACACTGACATCACAGCTTTGCTTTCTGCGCCAGCATGCTGTTGACGTGCTCGATACTCGGCGAGATGGTGGGGAAAATAATGGGGGAGTCAGTCAGGGTAGACAGAAGTGAAGGCAGGACTCCGGAAAGAAAGCTTCACACAATGTTCAGTCACATGAATAGTTCATGCTTATTTGATCTGTTGATAATTAATCACGTCATCATCGCATTTCTTATTTTAGCATTTAACAGGGAAAAAAGTGGTTCCGTTTCGGCGCTGAAATGAACTGCATCAAGGTATGATACAGTCAAATCCCGCCAGTTGTTTGTGAGATGGCTCTGCTGATGGGAAGCTGCGACAGGCCTGAGTCATCGCGGGTGATGTGATCATTCGACATCAGCGCATTAAATGTGATTCTGTAAAGTTTAATTAACATTTAATTATTTGCAGGGAGTTTGGAGGATATTCTTCCAAACTCTTTTTTTTTTTTTTTTTTTTTTTTTTTTTACCTTTTTAAAATTTT
>VOQK01026474.1:0-14442 GCA_015052645.1 Benitochromis conjunctus
TCATTCGTGCACACACACACACACACACACACACACACACACACACACACACACACACACACACACACACACACACGCACACACACACGCACACACACACACACACACACACAGAGGCAATTAGCTCACATTTACTAGCACCTGTCTGATCACTGGAAAGAGCCAACAGATGGAAACACTGCAGACAATGTGTGATTTTTTTTATTATAACTAACAAACACACACGCACATGCACACGCACACGCATGCACACAGTTTAGCTTTAACTCAACAGTCAGGCCAGTGAAGACAGATGCTATCTTATTAAAGCCCCACACTGCACAACCCCAGCACTCCAGCTCGCCCTCCTTGTCTCACGCATCCAGCTCTCTGTATGTCTTTCATTTGCTCTTTACTTTCCATTCCCGTCAGTACAGGCCATCTAATAAGAAGCAGTGAAAACAATAGCACTTTGAAACAGTAGACTGCTGTGCTATATGACTGATAACCGTCTCCTCACACACATACGTACACCCTGGGGATAGGAGATATGTGACGCTGCTTGTATGACCTTGAATTGGTTTCATGTCATGTCTGTGCATAATGAGAGCTACTAACGCTGCTTCGTGCCTTCAGGGGAGGAATGAGGGATTGATGATGAGAATATGAACGCAAAGCAGAGGCTACTTTTCCACTGATGTCAGTGCAGGGTGATCACAGCTGACAAGACATCAAGATGGTATGGAGGTTTTTAAAAGCCTAAAAGGGACAGCAAAGAGTGGAAAAGTGGAAACAAAACAGCAGCAACAAGACAAAAGTGAACATTTCTAAGGTTGTTCTAAGCGTTTTCTATTATGGCGCTAATGTAGTGTGCTTGCTAATCGACGCACGATCCTGAAAAATGAGGGGCAGTACTAACAGCATGGATGCTAAGAATTAATATTCATAAAAGGCTCTCACGACAAGCATAAGGAAACATATATTATACATGTAATAATTTAAATGTCTATATTTCTACAATAGTGCATCACAACAAAAACTGTTCATATTTAAACATCTTTAAAAACCTTTCCCATTCTCATAATATCATTGAAAATGAACCCTGAAAGAGCAGCGGCGTGTCTGGGATGGTGTAAGAACAAACTGGCCTAAACCTGTGAACAGAGAAGGAAGTTCCTGTGTGAGTGAGTTCAGCACCAAGGACAGAGGCAGCGTGGAGGATTTGTTAAACTGGCTACGGGGCGTTGTAGGAGCCTGAAAATAGAAAGTTTGCGATGTTAACAGGACATAAATTATTTTAGTTTTTTCTCACTAGCCTGCCTCTTTTGTGCCTGCACATATAAAATCCTACACATAAGGTTTTAAACGGGGAGATATCACAGCAGCTATATGCTTCTTTATACACTGTACAGGTCTAGTGGCTGTCTGACATCTGAATGCTTTCTTATGTTCTAAAAATTGAGATTTTTAGAACCATAAATCTAAACAAGACAGAATAATTAATTATAATATAATATATAATTATTTCCTTTTGAGAACTCTTGTACTCGTTAGGAACAATTGTAAGCATGCTGTGATACCCTCTGCGTGTCCTAATGCTACTGTCACTGAAGCTACAGCTGGAAACGCTCTCAAATAACTGCAATCTAATCTTCTCTTTATTAACTAAAATTTTAATGCAGCACTCGACTGAAGACAGAGAGATTAAGGAGTCAAGGTAATGCCAAAGAACATCCCACAGCAACCTGGCCCAAGACTGAACTGAAGCTGAAAAGTTCCAATGTGAGAATCAGACGCCTCTCAGCATTTCATCAACATGATTTAAAATCTTTCCTTCTGTGGTTCATGTTCCACACGAGATGAGACCTCAGTGTTCCTCTGTACACTTTGTAAACAATGATGAGCCATCTCTACATACTGGTAATGATACTAATATGAGCTTGTAGTTCATTCAATTACCTATCCCTGTCCAAACACACTCACCAGAGCAGCTGTGTCAGCCCTGATTTATTTGCACAGATTGTACTCGGGCAAATTCAATTACATGCACTCACAACAAATGGTGCTTAAGTGACGGGCACACAGTCGCCAAGAAAAACTGGACTTTGGTTGACAGGCGTCCTAGCAAACACCAGAGTGCATTTTAAATAAATATCTGCTGTTTGCTCAGGATCTCAGAACAAATCCATGTCTTTATTAAACCCACATTTCCCTGGAATGGTGCAGGTGATAACATGGCCCGGGCGTGGTACACTGACAGGGTCAAATATAATCAGATTGACGCCCATATAATTGTGTGCACCGCATGAAGTGTTAACAAAATGGTACAAGGATCAATTCCTCTATGTGTCATGAAAGACGGAGGCGCCGCCTACGCTGATCACCTAAAAGAACACAAGTTTAAATTAGCCTGTGACTCAGTGAGCCTCTACAGCCTCTGTGCACTTTTAATGGCAGTCCTGTGTGGAACTGCTGGCATAGAGACACGTCTCATTATGTGGAAAATCACACTGGCCCAGACGATGTCATGCCAGGCAATAAGATGGCCGCGTCGTCTTTCAGTGCAATTTAAACGTCTGCGAGACAATTGGAAACAACGGCGGCACTTCAGTGATCACGACCACACTACAGCAAATTGGACAGCTGGCTTTTCAAGCCTGGATCGAACACTCTGTAAAGTTTTAGTGTGCCCACAGAAGGGCTGAAGGAGACAGCAAAAATACTTAATGACACACAGAAGCAGGCCGAGCTCTTGTCCACCGTTCCCTTGTGCCGACATTACGAACCTTCCCTGTCATTAAAATATTTCTTCTACTAATTATCTATCCGTCTTGTCTTTTACTGGAAAAATTTCCTGTGGCCTTTATGATTGAGAAAGCCTCATCGTTTCACCCAACCTGCAAATACAGCTGACTCAAAACCAAGTATGTTAAAGAAACACAAAACAAAAAAAGAGCTGTGGAAGTTTAAATGATTAATCGCCTGTGAAATATTAAGGAGCTATAAATCAGGGTGTGGGGGAGAGGGAGGAGCAAACCTGTAACTTAAACTGAGCTGATGAGCCGACGGCTAACAGGGAGAGAAAGCGAAGGGAGGAAGGAGGCGGCGAGAGAGATGGGAAGGGAGAGCGAGACTACAAAGGACAAAATGCAAAGAGGAGGGAGCAAGAAAGGAGAGGCTGACATTTAAGCAAAGGATAATGAGGTGGAGGAGAGAAAGGAAGAGGAAATACAAAGACTGTGAAGACAACGAAATGATGCAAAGAACTGAAACTACATTTATGTGCATAACAAAACTGTCATGAACATAATGTCAATACGTACAACACAAATGTAAAATGTTGACTAGACAGCAGTAATAATGCCTGATGTGTGTCTGTAGGTCTTTTCTTAAAGACCAATTATCAGTTGCAAAGTGGCGTCACTGCTAAGGTTTGCTTTTCTGTTTATTCAGTCCTGGCCTGCATTTCCTCTGATAATTTATAACAAGCTCTTTCTGCTCTTTCCGTTGAGTGCAGGAAATGTCGGAGCGTTTTTAATCTGCCCTCTCAATTACCTCTGGGCGAGAGCAACGGGAATAACAAAATTACTTAATTTGACAGTGTCACAGATTGCTCCTAATTGTGTTACGAAAGCTTTTGCAAACTACAAAATGGAGCCATTTACCGTTCCGGTTGCACTTCCTTCACTGGGTCACTACTCATTAAACAAGGCAGAGAAAACCTGTGCTGTTCATAATATAAACCACTGCTATACACAGTGACAGCGTGCCAGCAGCTAGTCACAGAGCCCTGGAGCCATCCCGAAAAATCCACCAGCACAACCAGAACCAGGCAGCTGATCAGTTGCTAATGCGGTGGGACATGAGGGATAAGAAAAATAGCTGGGGACTTAGTGGGGCCTACTGCTCATCCCTGGTCATTAGATGACAAGTGGAGAAGAGGGGCAAGCTGGCAATCACATCTGATGAGGAAAAGTTGAAGTTATGAGCACACACAGACGCCCCCCACTGGGAAATAAAGATTTTACTTCAGTAACATCGGGCTCTCTCTCATTGACTGTGTATAACAAACCCTGTTTAGGAAACAGACTCAGGGTTAGAGCCACACAAGGGCTTCAAAGATATAATCAGCTCTTCTTCTTCTGTGGTACAGTTTCAGTTTGCTTCTTGTTGTTTTGCTGGAGCGCCCCGTGAGAAGTCTTTCATCATTACCAGAGTTGTCCCAGGGTTTGTGGAGGGTCTTTAGATGCTGCGTTTGGTGGGAGAGTCTAAATGCAATAATAAATGTAATGATAATAATAATACTATAAATGCTTGCTAACATAGCTGTACGTACTTATTCATTGTTTCAAATTCAGTCCCAGCTAACCAGCTTGTCTTGGGTCCTGAGTGTCTCGTCCAGTTGATGCATGCTATCTCCACTGAAAACAGACAGGAAGTACTGACGATCATCGGCTCTCTTATCAAAGGCGACTTTACTCCACGTTGTTCTGTTCTGCTGCCTTGTTGATCTTAGCATAGCGGCACATGGAGCAGTTCTCAGCTCCTGTAAGTTGGACAGCCCTACGCCTCAGAGCGAGCTCTCAAAAAGCACAAATAAACTGCCATCATCTGCTGGAGTCCAAGACAGAGGATTTGGGAGGAGTGCAGCACAAATTACTCACTATACAGGCAAATACATGGTAGTGAAAACTGCCACAACTTCAACCTGACCAGTCTACAGGTAGGAAACAGGTGACAGGAGACAGGTGAGAGCTAGGTCATTAGCAGTGACTGAACTTACAAACCCGTACTTACGAGGTCATCTTTTCTCTTCAGAGTGACGGAGAACAGTTTGTTCTGCAGTTTAGATGCTGCACTTCTTCTTTTGCCCACTCCCACTGGAGGTTACCACATTGCCTTCACCTCTCCCTCCTCTGTCAAACCTCTGTACTTCTTCACTACAGCAACTCCACATTCGACATCCATTGCACATCTCAGCCTTTCTCAGTCCATCTCTTACATTGTCTCCAGACCACTCAGCTTGAGCTATCCCTCTGATATACTCATTTATAGTCCTCTGTATCCTGGTCACTCCTAATAAAAGCCTCAACATTGTCAACTCTGCCAGCTCAGGCTCCTGTCTTTTGTCAGGGCCGCGGTCTCCAAGCCATACATCACAGCAGGTCTCACCATCATCTTGTAAACCTTTGTGTTCGCTCTCGCTGCTATCCTTCTGTCACAAATCACCCCTGACACTTATCTCCACCCACTCCACCGCTGCCTACACTCAGAGCAGATCCCTGAAGTAATCCCACTCCCACTTTGAATCCATCTGTCAACCCTACCACACACCTCACCACTGTCTCACTGTCCTCATACATGTCACATACATCACCTCTTCTCTTTACTTAGCATCAACAACTCTTCCCATCACTGTTATCCTCCTGTAGTTACTATAACACTGCACATCATCAGCTCCAGTACCCTTCTTCTCCATTCCTCAGGCTGTGTTAAACTATCTGGTTAAAAGTCCACCGCCCTCTCTCCTAGTCATCTCCATACATCCACAGCTATGTCATCTGGACCATTCTACTCTTCACAGCTAACCTCCATATTATTCCTCAGTACTTACTGATTCACTACCTTTCCTCCAGTCATCTTCTCTCTCTTTCTTTTTCTTCTCAGGTGCTGAAAGTATTTCTTCCACCACATCAGCACGCTCTCTTCACATGTTTGAAAATGAGCTAAGGTGCCTCATTTGATTTTATTTTCCAGTTCTAGGTAAAACCCTGAGTCTCTACAGGCTTGAAACAAGTTGATCTGCAGCTTTATCCCCAGACGATGTGCAATAAAATTCATGTGCAGTTTGAAAAAAAAGATCCTTGTAAACCTAGCCGTGTCAGGAAATCCCATTTAATGGGGTTTTTCTTATGTAATGTTGAGGAGAGAAATCTACAGCCAGAGGAACAGATTGTGGTTTACGTTTCCATGGTCTAATGTGCACACCGAGACGAGAATGTTTGCTCCAGTTAAATATGATCTTTATAATCTGTATTCATGAATCGTTGTATAAATCACAAATGAAATTGGGTAACTGGCAAGTGGATTTCATGTGTTACCATCTCTTTTAAAATTGCTTTCTAAATCATCCAACAGTGATTCAGTTCTGTAGTGTTTGTTCTTTGCGGCAGTCGTACGCAACTTTGTTTCCTTGAACAAATTCAATTTGAACAAAGTGACGCGTACTTTAAGGGGTTGTGTAAAAACGATAACTCGGTGTCTCAGATATGAAAAAATCACCAAATATCATACAATGGATAAAAAGAAAGGTTTTTTCATTTTCCTGTATGACTTTGAACAACTGTGACTCACACTGACAGTTTATTTTACACTATTTACTTCTTACAAAGATCAGTGCGTATTTTTCCATCTAAATCATCTTAATCTCAGATATATTGTTTGTGTTTGTTCAGTCTTTTAGTCATTACCAGCACCGGACTGCAAAGGCTCAAAACTGAAAGCCAACAAAAGGAAACACTGTTTCAATCTCGAGTGATTATATGTGCATATTTAATATTTACTGTAATGGTATATATACCATATGAAAGAAAGCAAGAAAGGGTTAAGAAAAAATGTATGTGATTAAAAATTAACAGTTTTTCTTTCTCACAATTCAAAAATCACCAAATATAGCACCAAATTGCAGCTGCTGGTAAAAGTAGCAGAAACACAACTTCATGCCTCATTAAGATCTATTGCACTTCTGTGACTGTACACAACACCTGTGTCCAGCAGCAACTGGGCCAAATTCAGGACTTAAGTGGATTCGCACAGCAGATTAACAGAAAAAACAGTTTCAGTTGTGTAACTAAACTCCTCCTGGCTGCTACCAAAGTTCACTAAAGTACCAACAACAAGATCCAAAATGTTGTGCCTAGTGATGACCTACTGAGACCCATCAGGCAGTTAAACCAGTGTACTCTGACCCTCCCTGTTACACACTCCTCTGTAAGGTACGGCATCATAAAAATCATAATGCAAATTGTAACCATGCAATACAGCGGCAGGAGCATCTTTACACAACATAGCATATTCAGATGAACGTCAGCTTTTAGATGTAGCTGGCCTGGAAGCAAGTTAACATTAAATAAATCTCACTATGTGCTCAGGAGGGAGTGACTCGTGCTGCTTTGGTGCAATTAACATAGTGTCAGAGTGACAGCCAGGACAGATGGGACTGCATTCAAGATAAGAGATGGAGCAACCCAAAACCCAGCTGTCAGAGCCAAGCATGCAAAACCACAGAGAAAAGAAAAAAAGGTTAAGCTCTAAAATAATAATATTCACAGTGCGAGACTACTCATTTACCGCCCACAGAACTGTCAAACACTAACAAACACACAAAACCAAGTGTTTACAACACATCTCATTTCTGCAGACCAGTTTTCTGCCCTTGTTTCAGTCTCGGCTGTTGTTCCCTTTGGACCTTATTAAGTTTAATGCAGCAAACATCACAACAGCTGGACAGGCCATGAATTAGAAAAGAGAGGGAGGGGTTTAAAACCTGAAAAAACCTGATGACACCTGAACAAAGAAACTCTTTAACTACTAAAGGAAAAGACTTGTTATAACTATTACTTGGTCTCCAATCCTCAGCAAATAGTCAGCCACCAAGGGCGCTGATGCACACGTAACATATACCCATACTGCCACTGTGTCACCTGTTAGCGCACACTTAGGATGGCACGTGGTGGCCTGTTGTTGATTGATTTGATATCCATGGATTAAAAGGGGCCACATTTAGAGCTGGTCAAAGCATCGGTTTGTGGTTATTTCAGAGGCATGAACGCCACAGCAGGCTACTGATAGCTCACAGATGGACACTTTGTCTGAATGACAGGCTGGAGGGCTGATGCCTTTGTCATCCTGATCTGGCAGCCCGTGTGTACGTGTGCATAAGGACATACCTGCGTGCACATCATAGTATGTGTTGAGTGAGACACACAGACAGGTATGGAAGTGGAAAGCACGATGGAAGAAGTCCCTCCAGTGCTGGTGATGGATCACTGCAAGTTCTCCCCCATCTTCTGTTCTATAGTGTTGGCCCATTACAGAGAGATCTATTGAAAAGCTGGCATTGAGAATGAATGGAGTGGCTCTGCGACCTATTAATTAAGCTGGTGTTTATTGGGCTCTGGTGGCAGACATATTAAATGCAATCCCAATGCTATCAATCAGTATAATGTTTAATGACACTCAATGAATTGAATATTTAGCACAAACATAGTTTTCAACAAGCCTAGCATAAGTCTACTGAGCATCCCCAGCTCTTCCTGATTTGATGCTCCTTTGATTTTCAAGTCAGGTGTTCTCTGGGTTGTACGCCTCGCTCGTGTTTCTCCGAGCATAAGCAGCGTCTCTGTGACCAAAGAGCTCTAGTTATGTCTCATCTGACCAGAGGCGACACTTCCACACTGAAATCCTTCACTTGCTGGCTTTGCTACACTTGTTCTGTACCTTGTGGCTCACTTTGAATTTCTTTACCATTCTTCTCATCCCAGTTCTTGAGATGAATTGCCGTGGCAACTTTGTATGTCCAATTTTTTTTCCTCAAGTCTGATTTCATATTGTTTTTGACATGATCTTTACAAGGAGCTTTACTTTGTAAAGCTTCTGAGCTTTACAAAGTTAAATACATCACAGCACAGCAGTGGTTTGTGCTGTGGCTCAATAAACAGCTCAGTTTTTCACTGGGCTAATAATACTACCCTGGTCATTTATGTTTTTTTTCTGAAATAATTCTGTTATTGTGTGTAAATAAAAACAGGAAAAACTGTGTTTTGGAACTCTATGTTGAAAATCCCTCACTTGTGAAACTTAAAATTGTATAGGAAGGCTAATTATTTTGACCTCATCTGTAAGGATTCAGATTCTTATTAATCTGTGACATAATGTATGTGAACCATTAGCAGTGCTCAGAAAGGGGCTGCTTAGGGACCTATTAACAAATACATGACCTACTGAATATTACTTCTAAAAGTTAGGAGATCAGATATATTTGAAAACTCTCTTGCAATTAAATCAAAGTATTTACTACACAATATGAAGTATGGTGATTTACCTGTGTAAAATTTGGGATCCGATATCAACACATCATCAGTCCGGTTTACATTGATTCAGAACTACAACGGTTGGTGTGTTGGATCCATCCAAGCCAGAGCAGGCCCCACCGGATGCCTCTGATTAGACCGGTGAGATTAAACTGCTCTGAATGAGCCCTTATCGCAGGGTCCACAATGTAATCTCATTTCCTCTTTTCTAAGACACATCAGATAACATCATTACCAACGCTATAGTCATGAATTAAAACCCGTCCTGATTACTACTACGCACTCTGGGACTCACAGTACAGCAAGCAGGCAGAGTGCATTTTATCCACTGAACTGGCTCATCATCCAGCGATTCTGTTGACATGCCCTTTTCCTGTGACCTTTCTGCCAGCGGCGGCTTTGATTGAGGACAGGCACGCTTCAAAGTGGAAATCTCAATGAGAGCGGCCTGTCAGGGATTTAAACCACACCCCACCTGCATTTTAATTTAACTTTGGTTAAACTTTGTATGCCTGAACTTCCACGACACAATATTTTCAACATTCACGGCTTTCAAAATGAACCTGTGAATTTATGTGAGTATTTCAAAATAACTAATGTAATTACTGTCGGGTTCTTAGATTTCTGTTTTGACCTTACTGTCATGGCCCCTAGCTTCTCTGGATTTTTCTTGTTGTTTCTCACTCCTCACTGCCAGGGCGGAGTCAGGCTCTGGTTCCCGCCTCTGTCCTCACCTGTGTGACTCACCTGCTGCTCATCATCAGTGATCACCTCTATGGTTTGTCACTTGATCGTTGTGCTAACCTGTCAGTGTCGCCCCAGCTCGCCTAGTGAGTACCCTGTTTCCTAGTGCTCTTTTCTAACGTCGTGTTATCTCTTTTGTTCAGCCCCTCTCGTGGATTGGATTTTGTGGAGTGTTGTGAGTCACGAGTGTGTGAAGAGCTGTGTGGACGTTTCCCTACACTGGACATTCCCTTGGATTCCCTGGAGCCCCTGTTCCCCCCCATCACTGTATATATGTATATATCTCACCTGGTGTGTTTGCTGTAAATAAAACCCCGTGTTTACTTCCATCAGAAAACAAAATCTGCATAAAGGGTAAAGAGAGAAAGAGTGAGGAGGGCAGCATGAAAAAGTCGAGGGAGCTGTGAGGCCCTCCTCTCATTGAGCTCAGAATGAGCCACACAGACGATCATTGGAGTGGATTCTTTCTTTTTTTAAACTTTATTCATAAAGGCAGGGCTGTGCAAACATGCCTGTTCTTCTGTAGCAGTAACCACTTTCCCACACTCACATCTGTTTGCTGTCATGCCCAAACGCTGCATTACCATTGGACGCTGAGCAGACGGGGGAGCAGATATGTGGCGCACATGCAAACGACCAAGAGAGCGAGCATAAAGATGAAGCCGGGTGCAACAGACAGAGAAGAAGACGGCAAACGAGGGAGCAGAGAATGACAGATAAATTCATATCAATTGAATAATATAGGAGTGTTAATGGCCTTCCTAATTATAACCAGGCCTGCCATTAGCAGATGCTGGCTGACAATCTGCTACAGTTAGATAAATGCCAGCTCTGCGAGGATCTGGAGGGCCGTCGGTGGCTTTACACACACGTACACAGCGATGTGTCTGGAGGCATATCATTTGGGACTGCCAGTATACAAAAGACATTTCCTTTCATTTCGGGTGCATCACAAATGTGAGTCACGTCAGCGTGAATGTGCATGCTGTTATCACACCCCAGAGTACACGGGGGTCTCAGGTGCCCTGATCCTAATGTCATTACCTCTATCTCAACATGGTGCCTCATCATAACACTGTTTAAACAGACCACACAAGGCCACAGCAAGGTCAGCAGTGACAGAGTGTGCCTGTTCCAAGCCATGCTGTCTGTCCTGTTCTCCTTCTCTGTCTTCGGTTAAATTAGCACCTCAAACCAGGATGGATTATGACTCGGTTTTTGCTGGGACACCACACGCAGCGGCACCGATCATTAGCCTCCTCAAAGAAAGTTTAAGGTGTCCCGCTCCTTGGCTTTCTCTGCTTTCACACCTCTTTGCTCTTAAGGGCTGCACTTGGCAGACAACAATGAAAAAGGATCACAGAGAAGGAGGAAAAGGTTGGGAAGCGTTTCATGCTGCTGTAGGCTACGACCATTAAACCAAGACACGACCAGAGCTAATGCAGGAATGAGTTCTGTAACTAATTTACAACTCTGACACGTTCTGGATGCACGTGTTTCACGTCGAATGTAATGAATGCACAAGATTAAAGTGTGGAACCAAAGACTCGTGTTGTCCTATTACAGATCATGTTCAGCCAATATGAAAGGCTTTTCTATGTAAGCATGCACAGGGGAAAGCGCATGGTACAAGTCACTCATCAGTTCTGTAATAATCACTAAGTGTTCCTCAGGTACCAGCATGTTCACTGCACATGTGTGAGTATGTACACTCGCGTCACCTTGAGGGTTGAGGTGGCTGACCTCTTACATGGTTCAGTAAGCTCGATCGATCGAGTGTTTCACTTCTGCTCGCCTGCTCACTGAGCATGAGCACGAGAGTCTGATTAGCACAACCCCCTAGACGTGTCCTCAACAGCTGGGAAGGATGCATACGGGCGCTCACACAAACATGGAGTCTTCAGTTGCATGAAAATGTAAGAGCCACAGGAAATGTGCCTGGCTCTCCTGCCAACTATAGAAGCTAAAAAAGGGTCCATGAAAAACAAGCCTCATGAATATATACTGAACATTATCTCAAGTCTTGAAGGACTTTTGTATGAATTTTCATGAATATCTTTGATGATAAATAGTCTTACACAATCACAAAGAAGATAACAAGAGAAATATCAAGATTTTGTCCATAAATTATGTATATTAGTGCTCATGACCTTAAAATTATATGTGATTTTCCTTTAAACAGTCTTACTGAGCGTGCTAGTCAAAAAAATGTATACATATTATTTTCAGTCATATTCTGAATCCAAACTTACACTTTGACAAACAACCTTGGAGGGTGGACCTAAAGGCCTCTCCGGCAGACCGGAGCTTAAGAGGACCGCAACGCACCGAAGCAAACTGGGTAAATGGACTGGTTCCTGTATCGAGCTGTTCTACTCTACCTGAGCACTTTTTACAACATAGCTCATTCACACAAGCACATTTTTCTATGTCTAAGTACTTTCACATTCACACAAGGACTGGGAGGAACTTGGGCTTTGGTATCCTGCCAAAGACGAAGACCAAACCACCAACCTTCACTTTAGTGAACCTGCTGTACCTCCCGAACCACAGCCATCCCTAAAAGTCACTGTTGGGATTTGAACCCAGTATTTCATGTCTACCGGACTTTTAGCATGTTAGCCACAGCGCCACACTGCTGCTGCACATGGGATGCACTTAGTGTTTCACAGGGCTGCAGAAACGCTATCTTCTTCATATCCCTGTATCTACAGGTGCAAAGCAATACCAAAGTGCCAACTCATCCTGTACACGCAGTGCTGCAACGGTTGTTCCAGGACCACGTTCAGCTGTTTGGAAAGCCAGTCAGTAATGGCGACCGTGGGGACAGTGCACGGGGTTGGACTTGTCTGTCAAAGTGACTGTGTGTCCATTCCCAATGTGGTGTGCGAGAGACAAAATAAACATCATTACTCTCAACTCAGGCTCAGTGACACATAGCCAGAGAGTGTATAATTTCCTGTGAGAGCATGTGTGCGTTTGTGTGGGTGAGGTTAAAGTCTAGTTTAAAATAGATTAAGGAGTGACCAGGTGACAGAGTGTGACTGACAGATGGAGGAAGAGCAAGCAGCCAGAGAGAGAGAGAGAGAGAGAGAGAGAGAGAGAGAGAGAGCGAGTAAAGCCCGGCCAAATCTTTTTCAGATGGAGAAGGAAAACAATTTGTCTCAATGACATTACACTGTATTAGAAAATGGAGAAGCAGTCGCATTTTTTTTCCTAAATGGAGCTAATGCCCTATTAAGAAGACATTTTATTTTAATCAAACTAATGCTTTGTTTACTTGAAATGGGGAGAAGCCTTACCCCTGTTTGTGAATGTAGGGATGAGAACGGAAAGCAAGAGGGAGGGATATCACTGAATAATCATGCGAGGAGACATGATTTTTAACAAAGCCACATTAGAAGCATTTAAGCCCACATCAGAATAGATTGGTCACAAAAGATTGAATAAGACTCTTAGTGTGGTGGTAAACAATCTGGAGGATTTCAGCCATGGTTGATTTTGTAACTCCTATCATTACTGGTGACCGCAGGAGTCACCGAATCCTGTGGGACGTAAAACAAACAAGTGTTTTCATGAAGAAGTCAGACAATAATTGGCCTTTATCCATCACTCTGGTTGCACTAGTGATCTGAGTGTATGCTGAACACGCTGTGAGCCTGTGAAGAGCGAGGCTGCTCTGAGAAGCTGCTGGTTAATCTGTTTAACCATTTCAGACTGAGCTGCTGACCAAAGCAGACATATTTCTGATGAGCCTTAGCAGTCAGTGCTAAGCTCACACTACATATCAAAGACCAGTAAAATGTTTTTAACTCTTTATCACACAGGCCACCTAGACTTACTTTTTAATTCTCACTATAAAGATCTCTCTAGCTTAAATGGTTGAGGAGTTATGTGAAGCACACATGGTAAAATCTAAGTGTGGCACATTTTTCTGCCCGTGTTCAGACAGCATAAAGTGTCCTCTTCTTCTTTGTGAAGCAGAATTTTGTCACACACTGTAACAGAGTTAAGGAGCGCTCGATGATGCAGCAGTAAGCAATGCACACCTAATATAGAGACTTCCAGTGTACAGCACTGTCAGTCCTTTAATCAGTGGACCGAGGTCTTCACAATCATCTCTTCTTTCCTCAGTCACCAACCGTCATCTAACAAACATGGAATTTAAATAAAATCATTTTTAAAATTTGTGTTTAATTCCCAGTTTAGACCGCTAGTGTTCACAAAAAAGCATTTAGCACATTTAATATTGTGTAATTCAATTTGTATGAGAGCTTCAAAGCACTTTATACCATTATGAAAATAGGAAGCAGCACAGATTAGGAAATAGATGAAAACAGTTAAGAGAGAATAATTTCAGAGGAAGAAGAGCAGACATTAAAGGAGAGACCACTGAAAGACATAAGGCTATATCGTTCCTAAACATGACTTCAGTGTTTCATAATTAAGTATCTCAAAATTATATATAGACTACCTGATAATGAAAACCAGCCAATGGCCTTGAATTGTTTCATGAACTGAATGAAGACAAGCTAATAAGCATCAGGAGAAAGACCAAGCGAGGAGGCTGGAAGCTGTGAAATCAGAAAGAAAGAATGAGAAAAACCAGACCTAGATTCTCCTCATA
>VOQK01026474.1:20240-30873 GCA_015052645.1 Benitochromis conjunctus
ATTAATGTGACAAATTCCAAGCAGTCCCTGTTTTTGTTTTGCTTGTTTTTGATCCAAATGAAATTAATCAGAACAAATTGTTGCCAAATAAAAAGCATTCAACATTCTGTAAACTATAGCAGGTATTTTCACCTGCTGAGTTATTTCCTAAGGAGTTACCACAGCAAATAAATTCACATGTTTGATTTCCCACTGATTTTTCCTGCTTGAGGCCGACACTAGAGGGTAAACTAGGTTGTGACCCCTTTGTGTGTTTGTGTTTCTGCCATGTCTTGACCCAGGAATCTGTAGGTATTGTTTCATGCTTGATTTTTGTTGTAACAGCTGGATGGTAGTGGATCCAGTAAGGGTCCTGGCTAAATCCAAGCCCTGGTTTGGTCTGCAGCTTGTCCACACAAGCATTTCACTACATTGTGTATGTGACAAATACATTTTGTATTGAAGGTATGGCTCAACTATATAAGCCACGACCAGTTTCTTTAAAAAATAACAAAAGACACTGATGCCTTTCCATCCCAACGTGGCCTATGTAAACCCCAGTGACATCTATTCAAGTAAATACTCCTTGATCTCCAAGTTATTTCAGTTCCACTGTTTTCAGCACACTAGATAAACATACTGCCTACACAGCACAATGTAGCCAGGCATGAAAACAGTGGAGCTGAGACTCATCCTTCCTGTAAGAACTGAGGAAAAAGATGCACTGTGGAAATGCCCACTTCGTGGAAATTAGTACACTAACATTTGAAGCTTTGAATGTGAACAGTAGCATCTGCCATGCAGGGAAAATGCCTAATAACCTATGGAAACGTGACCAGAGTCTTATTATGATTTCAGTCAATATAAGAAGGTGAAAATGATTTAATATACTGCAGATATAAGATTTTTATGTCTACTTATGAATCATTTTTGTCCAGAAATGATTGCAGACAGAGTGAATCCCCCCCCCCATGTCTACCCACCTTGTAGCCAATCAATTAGTTGGTTGGCAACAAAAGAAAGGACTCTTCTTAGGTTGACTTCAGCCGTAGTGCACACCAGGTAATTCTTCACATTTTTGACAGGTGACACAAAGATAATGTCTCACAGTATTTAAATGCATGTTTCTTTATTAGTTGCTAACCTACGATCATATTCCTCAGCTTCCCCCTCGCCTGCTTCTCATACTTTTCCAGTATCCCTAGAGAAACGCTATTTTTAAAAATTCACTGTCTGCTCTGTTAAAAAAGAAAAGAAAAATAAGACCTGAAGGCAGAGTGGGAGAACCGCCCTCGCCTCTGTGTAATATGAGTCAGAAGTTTGGGGGCCATGGCTCAGCTACACCCAGCTGTCTCCGGTGAATAATACATGTGGCTAGGAACCTCGGGAGCCGCGGTTCTCGTGTTTGGTCGCTGCGCTGAGGCCTGGAGGCTTAGCAGCAAACAGTGCTAGGGTTTCACCTGGCAGCAAGTATTAACTGTTCATCTCAAGTCAACAGGTGAAATGAGCAGCATCAGGGTTTCACGTGGCACCAGTGCATTCGCTCACTGATACATGAGTCAGGTGTGACGAGGTGGAGAATCTCAGAGTTTAGCATAAGTGGGGTTAAATGGAGGCAGAAACCCCTCAGGAAAGCAGAGATGTTCAAGATGAACAAGTCTGAATGAGGGCACCAACATCCTGAATAGACTGGTTCCATTAAAGGTGAAATGTTGCATCATCGTATGAATGTGATCACTCTGCACTGAGCCTTCCTTCTAAAGAGACAAGTGGAAGGAAAATATGCCAGTAAAATGCCCACAGAGAATAACAGGGCAGGGGTCAACAGTTCAAGCTCTACATCCAGCATGCACAGTTCTGCAACTGCTTCACTGACAGCTAGTCAGCGTCACCACATTAGCAATGTGTAATAATCTTCTGTATTTTAATTACAGCCACAGATGGATACAACACACTGTAATGAAAAGCCTAACTGACTACAATGATGCATGAATGTGAGTTTGCAGTGTGATGGAAATCCACTGCCAGCGTTTGCTAAGGTTTCCCAGTATGGTGCAACATCAATAATAAAACTGCAACTTTTTTAACTCAACTTTTATGCAACTAAGAAGTATCTGTGTTTATCAGTCTCTCCCTCCACCTTTCCATTGACCTCTTTGCTGTCCATCAGCTGCTCCTTCCATTCCCTCCCTCCCCCCTGTGACTAGCACTACATTAAGCCCTAATAGTACTGGAAAAGACATACTATCCAATAACCTGGGTCTGTGCTATTGCCATTTATCCTCCCCTTGCCTCTTAAGTGCTCAAATATATATCTCTGCAACAACATTAAAACTGACTGGCAGTGTATACAAAGGCTAAGCAAGGGCAGGAGTCATTTCATCATCATCATCATCAACAGTTATTTTTGTCATGGTTTTGTGCCTTCAGTGCATCTTCGCAGCCCAATGTTTGCCAGGTTTATTCGACAGCAAGCTGGGAGAGTGATACAGTCAGCCCATGATGTTATGTATGTAAACACTGGCGTAGCAGATAAAAATGAAATGTCTGTCATTGGTCTCTCATGTAGACCAAGAAAGACAAAAATGCACAAGAACAGCAAAGAGCGTGCGCGCACACACACACACACACACACACACACACACACACACACACACACACAGAGGTGGAAAGGAAAACAACCAACAATATACTTATAGGCAAAGCAAAGACTTTACACTCTCTTTCTCAGTCACACACACAGAAAAACGTTCAGACACAAAAACTCGAAACAGCGTGGAAAATTAAGGCTGCTGAAGCATAATAATACCGCTGTTCAACGTCATTGCTTGTGCTGGGTTATTAAACAGCCTCCTAACAGACTTTCATATTAATATATCAGCACCATCAATCAAGTCTGCAAACATAACACTCTCCGACTCTCAGTGGGGTTCAACACCACACAGTAACTTGTTGTTGGATCGTCGTTTCCAGTGCAAAGTCACCAAAACGAGACTCCATAAACAAAACAACAACAAAATTACAAATAAAACATTACATTTATAAAGAGATGATGTTGGTTGATGTGTTGGTTCTAGACATCAGGACAACAGTAACACAAGGAACAGTGATATAAAATACAGGTTTGTTCATTTCTGCATGCATTTTTGTCCCGTCCATTGGGAGGAAAATAAGCAAAGGTCAGTGAAAAAAAGAGTCAACTTGTAATCAACAGCACACAGCACATCAGAATTAACACTGAAATACATCAAATGTATCCAGGAACCTCTGAGAAGCACATCAAGGTGCACAGTCTTTTGTTGTTCAGACAAAACTAGGTCTGAAACATAAAATTACAGCATACGCTGGGTCACCACTTCATGTGCACCAAAAATGTGCAAGATATGAAATTATAAACACCAAAATATAATTATTACTATGAAAAGCTCTAGTACTGACAAATAAAACAAATACATGAGAGGAAAATCTAAAACTGCATACACCTCAGAGCTCAGAGCGAGCACTGCTGGTGACCAGAATCTTTGAACTTACCAAACCTGGTTGTTCAAAGGCCCCTTTGAACTGGGCCTTATTTTTTTGTCTGTTTTATTCCACATGCATAACAAATTCATCACATCAACATCTCAAAGTCAACAGTAAGCTAAGAGACAAGAATGTTCAGGAAAATGAAAGCTCTGCCTCAAAAAATATGGTCCACGTCCCATTTCAAGGAAGAAAATCAACATTTTTAAGACTTTTTAAAAGTAATTTGTTTCTTATAATGTATGCAGAAGTACATAGCCACGCGTCTGCTAGCACCAAGTTAGTGTTCTACACAAACTGTTACAGGTAACTGCTTTTATCTATGTGCATACGTTTAAAAAGAGTAAAAAGAATGAGGCAAATATTATGACTTAATGCTGTTTTACCTTCAGATTTCGGCTGATAATAGCCCACTACTGTTCACTGATTGGTGAAGGCTAAATCTTCTATTTTTGAATGTAACTGAGTTTACGCCGGTGGTCTATAGCAGCCCAGTGTGACTTCAGTTCGTGCTGGAAGAGATAAAACTCATTAGAGCATATTTTCATGAAAAGATCATTTAAGACCTTATCTTTTGTATTTTTGATTTTGATTTTAGACTATTAGGATGGCCTGCAGTGACCCTGGAAAAGAAAACACATAAATTGCTCCCTTAAAATATGTTTCAGCTTTATGTGCCAACGACTTACTGCCACATATTGTAAAAACCCTTATTATGGCATAGCACTGCTGGGGTGTGTGGTCCTAATATTGTAGTAGTTGGAGAGTCTCCTAGTGTGAGTGCAGCGGCAGCCATTACAGTTGACCATGCTGCCCTTCGTGCGTCTGTTTAGAAGACCGTACCATTGTAACGGGCTTCCTAACCCCGGCACATGTATGTGTGACTAGGGTAGAGCCGTGGAGACCTGGCTTGTATGGTCTTGTTCTGTTAATGCCAAATAACGCTCTGTTGTTCTGTCCAACTGACTGGCCTCCGAGTTGTCCGACTAACCTCCACGCCACAGCCGCTCCTTCCTCGCCAGACCACCGTTACAATATTCATCATTTGTTTTTAAACACCAAAGCATTTATGCTTTTTTTGGGTTATTTAACTTAATTTAAGTAAGAATACAGGAAGAAACATTTCTGCAAAAAATAGTTCATAATAAGATAATTTAAAATTAAAAGAGGAACAAAACAAGCGTGACACCTTTGAATGGAGCAACCGAACTCGCCATTTTCTACAATTCGCAAAAGATACAGCTCATCGGATTCATATTGTGCGAGCATTTCCTTTCTATACTTGGATTTAAAATTTCTAATGTTCACACCATAAATAGAAACACACCTTAGTCAGACAAAATAAAGTTTTCTCCTGTGCTCAACAGAAGTCTCTATTTTAGCAAATGATTTCTGTAGAATTGGTGTTCCACGTTTTACTCGGACATAATTAATAAAATCCTCAAGATTTTTAATAATTGAGACTTAACATCAGTTTGTTGGTGTATTCTCTTAAATACATCTTTCTATTATCTTAATTGCTTTTTTCTGTAAAGCTATTAAGAGTTTCAAATTAATTCCATGCCCTGTACACACATACTATCACTCTGTGATGTACATAACAAAACGTGCATCTACACGATTCACTGTGTTCACTGTCCAAAAAATGGAAACGGCAAAGAGGAAAATATAAAGGAATCAGATGAATTCTTTTTTAAACAGCTCTGAAACATTCGCTCTTTTAACAACTCCAATTATCATGTCAAACACGTCACATCAAACATTAGTAACAGAGTACGTGTCACATAAAGTCTTTAATGGAGGTGAAACTTCAACAATGGTTTCCAGCACTCAGCGTACAGAGTGAGTACAGAAGGTACTTTCTTTAAACACCTACAGCTGCAAGTATTTTCACAAGTGGAATCACTTAGAAACGAATGCTGTCAGGGCGAACCTTATGGACGTGCTCATTTAATAATTAGGTTTGCAGATTTTAATGGCTCATTTTAATAAGAACCATGTTAGGAAGACCTTTGCACTGCATCTTACTGATTCCACAAAAATGACACTAACTGCAAAAGGGGAGAAATGTAATATAGTTATTGTGATGGATACAGGTAGAAAAGGAGTGAAGAAAAGGCACATCAAGAAAGGGAGGGAATAAACGATATAGGAAAGCATGTAATAAACAGAAGAAACTCTATAAGAGAGGATTTAACATTCCTCAGTAGGACACTTTGCCCGGGTCTTGTTCTCCAGTGTTTCTGACAGACTTTGAAAGAAGAACCGAAGAGGTCAGAAGAGAGTAACAATAATGAGTCAACAGCCAATTGATGCATTTATAAATGCCAATAAGTACCATCAGATTATTACATCTGGACAGTGTCTGAATGGCAACAACGTTATCTTTCAGCATCACAATGATCCGCAAAACACTATCAAAGCAGTGAAAGTGTACCTGGATAGAAAAATACACAATGGAACAATATCAGTCATGCAGCCCGGAAATGAAGGACGACTCAAGATTTTCAATTCACAAATCAAAACATTTGCAGTACTGTATGTCGGAAATGCAAAAGTATGTAAAAGCATGCATTTAAAAATGCAATGAAGCATGTTAAACCCAAAGAGTGACAGAGAGGAATGTCAAAGAAATCAATAGATCTGATCATTTTCTGTAGAAGATCCAAGATCTAAAAATGAACGCGTGATGACGGTAAGATGAGTGAGGAATCAATAGGGCTCAGTGATAGCGTTTGGCTAATGCATCAGAACATTTCCTTGAGCTGTTCCCACAGGGGAAGAGCGCCTGTCCCAATTCTATTCATCACCAATGACATTAATATATCAGCAAATACGCCTGGCCCACAGTAATGAACCAAGTGCACACACACACATTCATACAGTGACTTTACTGTATGCAGTTTGGGGTTCAACATCTTGCCCAAGGACAGTTCAACATGCAGAAGAATGAGACTGAACAACCAACCTTACGATTAGCTGATTAGCTGTTCTTCCTCCTGAGCCACAGCTGTTTACTACACTGTGTGTCAGCAACAATGAACCACTTACTAGCAGGATGGAGGAAGATAGTCTCACTCGCTTTATATTTGATGTAACAATTTGATATTGGGAACATGTATTGTCAGTTTACTTTACCTGCATCTTGATAGCTCCACCCCAAACGTGTCATGTGTGTGAGGCAGCAGTAAATGACTGCAGTGCACAGTCACGTCCAATGACTGTGTGACTCACACTGAGTTAAAATGAGGCGAATTTCAAAAAAGTAAGTGAATGTAAAATAATTCTTTTTATCGTGCATATCTGTCTCTGCCCCAAATGAATTTGCTATTTTACTAATAAATACCAGTGCAGTAAATTTACCTGGACGTCGGACAGATGTGCTGATCATTGGGTTCATCAGTCCACGACCAGTTGTGGACATCTATACGGCGTCCAAGCTAGGTCCCAGTTTGGACGTCCGACCACGACCGAACTTGGACGTCTAAAGTGACGGTCAACATTTGAAGTTTGGACCATTTTTTAATTGTAATTTTGGTTTATTCATTTCAATTAATCAGCGTATTTATTTGTAACCTGGTTAAAACAAACATTAGATAAAAATGTCTTGAAATATTAAAAACATTGACATCCACCTTAAAATGTAAAATAATAATGGATAAAGTAAAGAAAACAACCCCTTCAGTGGACCAAAACTGTACGTCCAAAAATGACTTATAAAAGACGTCACTGGGACGTCACTTTGCACAGTGGGTACATTCTTTTGTTTTATTTGTTTGTACGTTAAAAGAGATAACCATTCTCAATTCCACAACCCTAACACCGCTATCAGATCTGCAGTCTTTACTGGCAGATATCCAAAGCTGTGGTATCATTATTATTCCAGAAGTGGAAAAGGTTTGATAAGTGCAACCCTTGTGTTTATCATATTGAGATAGAAAAATAAATACATCTCCAGGTTCCCACACACACAAACAGACACACACACACACACACACAGGGTCTCAGTCTACAGTGTAAGCACAGAGTGAAATTACAGGATGAGCTTCAGTCAGGAGGGAATCACCGAGCATCGCCACTGTCTGATAACATCTCTGCTACACTTCACCGGTAAAACATTTAAACACTCGCCGCTTTCCATTTAAATTCACAGTCCGATCAGAACACTCATACAGAGTGTATCAGCAAGCGCACAATGCACAAAAGACTGCACACTCACATAATAAACACATGAAAGCACATGCAACACGCACCGGTATTTGTATTCAGCTGAAAATTGTCTCTTTTGTTTAATATCACATGCTATTCTATGTTGGCCCAGTGCCATTACCTCTGCATTCAGCAGTATGATGAAGCAACAGCTCCTGTGATAGCTATGCTATTAGCGCATTTGCACCTTTGAGGAGAATGAAGCCACGCCACAGCTGGATTTGATTGGCAGGTACTGATGAGCTGGTGCCATGAAGCCAAATGAAGTAATAAAGCCATAAGAATGGTCCCACTCTACCCATTCCCTCATTACTGTCTCTGCTCTCAGCGTCTATCACTCCTGATATAGTGAGCTCTGTATTAGGTGAGTCCAGGCCCCGTGCTCTTTTGTGGAGTTTCCTCACAGCAACGCAGAGGCAGTCTTCTGCTAGTTTTCAGGTGGTCTCTTGATTATTTTAGACGACAAAAGTTAAATGAGTTCTTCGTGTAAAATTAAGGGGAGTGAGACATAAAAACAAGCTCTGACATTAGCTGTACCGCTGGTTCACACTGAACTTGGAAAACCTGGTTTTACATACTTTGCTGTCTATAAATGTTATGAGCTACTAAAACTGCTAACTGGACCTGAACATCATTTGTTTGTCTTCTCCTACTCTGGCAAATGTTTTTCTTAATTTGTGATTTTTGATGTGTAATGTGTCATTTCTGTCTACAAGAGTGACACTGAGCAAGCACTATTACTGTCAAGTTTTGTGCATACATTTAGACCACTAGGATTTTCCACGGATACACGCACACACACACACACAAGTTAGCAAGGGGCAGACAGAGAACAGTTTACATACTGTAGACATGCATATTCAGATTAGCCTGGAGTGGCAAGACTGGGTGCAAGAACAGCTGCTTTACACCTCCATATTCTTTCAGGTGACTGCACCCTGTGGCCTGAAAACATCTACATAAAACCTGGGCAGAAAAAACATTAGAACAGGCTGAGCCAAAAGAGAGCTGAAAGAAAGAGTCAGTAAAGGTAGGGAGAGACAGGTGAGCAGTCGTACATACATCAAAATACTGCGAAATAACCATAGCAGAACAACAATAGGATAGAAGAGATTCTTCTTTGGAGAATGGACTTTTTTAGAATACTAATTGCTCCTTTTCCATTCTGTCTGAGCCATGGAAAATCTGTATTTTTATTCAACTGTGAAGCAGGAAATTTGTGATGAAATAAAAAATAGTGTATGACAAGTATTGGGTTGTAATATAGAAAAAGAGGGAACGACGGTCAAGCCCAAACCTGTCCACATATTTTAAGATCCTTAACTTCAATTCAATTTTGTTTATACAGCACCAAATCAGTCGCCTCAAGGCACTTGTAAGGTAGACCCTACAGTAATGCATACAGAGAAAAACCCAACAATCATATGACCCCCCACGAGCAAGCACTTTGGTGACAGTGGGAAGGAAAAACTCCCTTTTAACAGGAAGAAACCTCTGGCAGAACCAGGCTCAGGGAGGGGCGGCCATCTGCTGCGACCGATTGGAGTGAGAATTTGTAGAAAGCAAATTTATACTGTGTAGACCATGCAAGTGTACGGACACACACATAAACACACATCTCTGAGACTTCTTTAAACCAAGCCTCATTCACTGAGGTACAGTGTCGTTTCTGGATTCATTCAGCAATCACTGGTCAGGGAAAATATGCTTAAAGCAGGGAAGGAAGGAAGGAAGGAAGGAAGGAAGGAAGGAAGGAAGGAGGGACGGACGGACGGAAGGAAGGAAGGAAGGTGCCTCAGAATCTTACTGCTGATTTGAACTTTGTCATGCTGTGAGGCAACAGAGCAAATCACTGAGCCATCGTGCTTATTTTATATGTGCAGTCTATTTTTATGTGGCTATAAATATAAGGAAATGTGCGACATGAGAAAGGGCAGATTACAGATTACAGATTACATCTGCATGCAAAGTATAAGGTGTAGCTGTGCCATGTCTCAAATGCAACTCACAAATGCTTTATGCGAACCAAGAGGGAAGTATACAGGTGCTAGCTATATTATTTAAAAAGCACACAGAATGTAATTTTTTTAATAACACTGTTTTTTTTCCTTCAGACACGTTTAAATTGGATGTGACAAGGAAAGTGAAACAGCATACAGCAGCTTGACATCTAACAGCAAGCAGACCAGCATGCTCAGCTTTTTAATCACATCACAGCTCTGGTTTGACTCAGACCTGAGTGAAATGATAAAAAATAGTGATTATCATTATCAGTAGAAAGTACCTGTAACACACCAAAACCAATCCACTCATTCAGGACAGGTGTGGGTTCAGGTTATTATCTGTTGCAGTTGGTTTCTTAGGACACTACCAGATCACCACTGAACAAATAGCTCATTTAGACTTGTTTCACCTTTTTTTCTTTTTTGTTTTCGTAGCTGTATGAATGTCAGCAGTGGCTCTGGGCTTTTTGTCAGTGGAAATTTAAATGAGTTCTTACATTTGATTACATTTTGTTCTTCAGCATCTGTTCAGTACAGTAACTGGCTGCTGTTTTCTACCCAGCATCAATATTATAACTATTTATTTTACACTTTCAGAAACAAACACACACATTACTTTCCATTATCCCACATTACCTCAAGCACGTGTGATTGGAAATATTCCCACTGACATGGATGATCTTTAGCCCTTTACTGTGCGTTCAGAGGAGCCGTGCACAGCACATTGGGTGACTAATGAGGCACACAAACAATGCTGCACTGTCACATTTTGCGTGTCATGATTCATTTTTTAGGTAACATGGGAGAAAAGGAAATACAGACAGTATCCCACATCACATAGAGAATGTGATGCTTGAGTTGATCATAAATTGGTGTTTTGTGATCTAATTCAGTGTTACTTGATAAAAATGTCCCTGTGA
>VOQK01026475.1:5409-22335 GCA_015052645.1 Benitochromis conjunctus
CAATTTACACAGTGCCTCTCAGTTCAGCTGAGAAAGGGGGAAGAGGTGGCTTGTTTGTGGAGCCGATTTTTCAGGACATCTGCTAACAAGACAGACTGCAGAATGGTAGCTCCTCTATCACACGAGGAAATGTCTGTCCAGGCTGGTCACTACTGGGAGCCCACAAGTCTTCCGGCAATTGTGCAGGAGAAAAAAAAGAAAAAAAAACATTGCCTTTTAGGACATATAGTTTCTTAGCTTGCAGTCATGAAGATAATTATGTTTCTCCAACAAACTGAAACTTATGTTGAGTGATGTTTGGTGGGGGGAAACACACCAAGCAAACCAAAATATAACCACACTTATCTTAACCTCAAGTCCATTTCCTGCTAAATCCGTTTTCCTGCTCATGGTAAGCATGATTTATAAAATGGCCTTTTTATAATGAATACAATTTTAATATATATTTTAATATATTTCAAAATAATGTTCTTTTTGTAATTAATTAATGTAACCAAGGCTTACTGCTTTTGTAGACGATACATACTTTATTAAGTTCATTAATAATTAGCAAAGAAATGTAAGGCTAAATTAATTCTGTTTGGCAATCATAACAGATTTAAAACTGAAACATATGATAAATGTTGATGGGATAAATGACATAAAATCAAACATACCCAAAACTTCAGATCTATATTATATGAAATTGTAGAAATCTAATAGAAATGTTGTAGTTTTAAGCTCAAAACAAAATATCTTCAGTAAATTACAATAAATGATTAAAAAAAAAAATCAATATTAATTATACTTTAGATACATTGCGATATTTTTAAACAACACAGGAACAAGATGCTTCTCATCAATCAGACCTCAATCAGGAATGAAATAGTTTTTGTTCTGGTTATTTGACACGTTGGTATTAAACTGTTGTATGTGCTGCAGGGACTTTAAACATGAATTAAGGTAGATGGGTTGTATTCAGTTATGAACAATCAATAAATGCAAGATCAGATTGTCGTTGTGCTCTAGTCTGCATGCAGGCAGGAGAATGCATTGGGCATTTACTTGATCTCTAATAGCAACGGACAGAGTCAAAGGACCTGGGAAATTGTTTTATACAGCTCTCATTCTCTTATTGCCTTATTCTAAATGTAATTTACTCTAAACATAAATATGGAGGGTAACAGGTTTTTTTTTACTCAAATTTCGTCTGTAAAACAAAAATTGAAATGAAAGGAAATTATCCTGCACACACGACAGGGAATATCAAAATAAAAGAGGAAACATGACAGACTGAGGAACAAGAAAATACACACGATAGATTAGATTAGATAAAACTTTATTAATCCCTCGGGTGGGTTCCTTTGGGAAATTCGGGTTCCAGTAGCACAGCACCGTCAGAGTTGCATGTTACAGAGTTAGAATACCAAATAAAGGGAAATAAGAGGGTACGACTATAAGCATAAATATAGCATATCTACACATATATAAATACAGAATATATAATAGGGATAAATAGGATAAATAGGAATACCAGTGGAGAACTAAACCTACACTAAACGTGAGGGCACAGGAACAAAACCTAAGAACTAGAGTCACTGAACAAAGAACTAGAGCTGGAAATACAAAACAGAAACCAAAACAGTAGTTTTCAAACCATGATGAAATCAAAATTAAAGGTACAAAACTCAAAACACTGGGTCACCGACCCAGGACCGTGACAGAAATTCAGTGATGAGCTGCATTTTATTAGTGTGTAATTTTCTTTTGTTAAAGCATGGACTCTTCAGGATTTGTATATCCTGTCTACAACGTTTCTGATAATAATTTGCACAAAATAATCAAAGATTACAGAAAATTCAAGTGGATTTTCAGTTTCACAGGAGTCGACAGTGGATTTAACTAGAGAGGGGAATTCAGTGCCTGCAGAGGTTCTTTATCTGGCTCCCAGCAAGAGCACAAGGAAGCATCCAGTGCTGGTGGCATACTGCAAAGAAGAATAGGCAGCATACCACAGTAAGTAAGCAAAATTCCAACCAGCACTGGCACAGCATTAGAGATCACCTTATCCAGCAGCAGACTGTGCAGCAGTTGGTTCTGCATGACCCAGTTTAAGGACAGGTCATCTAAATGCACTGGGTTTGGGTTGCTGTTGGAACGCGTATGAGCAAGCTGTATTTCACACGAAGACATTCATAATGTTGCTCTTTTGCAGAGGTGTTATTGCCTTCGTGATAAAATAAAAATCATAAATAAACCTGCACTTATTTCTTTTTTCAAGAAAGCACAATTATAAAAAATGTTTTGTTCATATGTGATATGTATTTCAAGTCAGGCAGTTTAAAATATGTTAAGATACATGGCAAGTTCCGGGTTCATCCACACATGCATTTCTTTTTAAATTGATATTTACTTGTTTACTTGTTTATCCCACACATCTACACCACTACATTTTAATACTCCTTAAACAATGAAAATGCCGCTCACCCACCTTTACCGCGAGCATTCCAGGATTGTGTTGTAATCTGGATGGAGAGGAAACAGAGACTTTAAAATCTGTCATGCAGTCATGACATTCCTCATGTCGTTAGGTCTCGTCAGTCCCCACATGGCACCAAAACATTAAGGCTGGGCTCATATCCCTGCTGAGATTTTATCTTTCCTGTCGGGTGCTTTTTTCTTATTGCTAGCTTCCTCTGGGGCTGGATAATTTTCCCAGTAATATGTATTTGCTTTCTGTCTGCTCCCAGTCTGTTTTCTATCACCATGTCCTCCTAATCTTGCTGTTACCACTCCAAACAAGCAAATCTCTGGTTTCCCTCTTGTCATTGCTTTCCTTCTTCTGTATTTTCTACAAGAATCCAGCACTCTGCTGCAGGTACGCCTGAATTGTCATGCGTGTGTATATAAGTGCTTATTAATAGACGGGAATTATTACTGGAATACAGCTTAAATACTCGTCTGAACAAACACTGTTTTCCTTTTAAATCACCAATTTCGACGAAAGCCCTCGTTTGAATCAAGTTTGTCACACCTCTCTGCAGCTCCTACTAGACTTCTAGTGGCAGCGCAAGAGTCTCCAGTGGTGCAATTGTCCACACTTGACAAGGTGCAGATAAAGGCATGTCTAGGTTCATTGGAAGGGCGACCACATCTTATTAGACTTCATCGAGCTCTCTCGGCAGCTGTTGCTGGCATTTTATCGGGCAGGATAAAAGCCTGTTACAGTTGTGAGAGGCTTTTATTTAGGTAAACATGAGGCTCAGGTGACTTTATGTTTCTAAAACTAAACGCGGTTTAAGGTTTTAAAAGGCAGACTGCAGAAAATCTTTCATACTCTGACTGAATTTAATGTTGAAATATGTTCACATGTTGAAGTACAGTCATTAAAGGACGTTTAACATTGTAAAAGATGCAGTCTGAAAATTTTAATTCTGACCTTCTACATATTTTCTGCTAAACGTCACCTAATTTAGGACTAAGTCTACCTGGTATCACAGGTCGGTAAGTAAAAGGCGTCTTATCTGTTTGATCCACGCAGCATTTATAGCTTGAGTTTGTTGTGTTTTGTCCCTGTCAGGTTGCAGGAAATAAATAGATTTAAAGATTGGTTGGATTCCAGATTTCTCTGTTGATGAAAATTCAAGGTGGGTAATGATGACTAAGAGGACCATGCTGAATAAAATTAATCACTTTTCCTGTTTTTAAGAGTCCAAACTGACACACATTTATTTTCTGTGGTTAAATTAAAATGGACGTTTCTTATCTCAGAATTTAAAGTTAGACTCAAGTCCTCAACAGACCCTGGGAATAAAAGGAAATATAACCCCCCCCCCCTTAATGTTCTTTCCAGCCCCTTTAACCTTTCATGGGAATCAACTAGTGCCCTGCCTGAGAACCACTGTTGGAAATACAAGACCAAAGTCCACAAACCCCAAATGTAGCTGATGCCTTGCGGATAATAATTCATTTTATGGTTAAATTATTATTGTGCCCTGAAAAAGGAAGTGAAGTAATGACAAAAGCATTTTGATATCATGGTTTGATTGTTTTAAAATAAGAATGTCATATTTACACTTATAATCTCTGGATGGCACTGAGTTGTGTTGATTTGTCTGTTTGCTTGTGCTTTTAAAAAAATGCTCCAGATTTCCTTGTGATTAATCTCCTGCACATCCCCAGATAAGACTTTCCTATAAACACAGGATGGATTGTTTACCAAACGTCCTGTCATTCCTGTACCCTTTGCCCATAACAGGATGTAATTAAAGAAATTATATTTAATGTTGACGTCATTATAGAACTGCTGCCGGGATTTTGCATCAGATGCCTGCCAATAATGAAATTAATTAACAAAAACCCTATAAATAACAAAAAAGTTAACAAGGCGTATGTGTGGTCTTATTTTGTGGACATTTGCACTAATCAGATTAAGAATGAATTGTATGCACTGAATCCGGTTGATTGATCAGCTTATCAAGGTTAAAGTGTGCAGCTGGTGTCAGCTACATGCATACACTTTATAGTCAAATCAATTTAACACTCAGCAATGTTAAGCTCTTAATAACTCAACTTATTATTGCTGCAGTCTGATATATATAAGCAGATTAAATCTTGTCCATGACTTGGACGTTACCTGGATGTTTGATCTTCACTGTGCACAATGATATCTGTGCTTGAAAAGAAAAGGCTGCTTCCACATCACTCGTTTTGCCAGATGCCGTCCAGTGTTTTGATTATCTCAAGTACCTAAAGTCAACTGCTACAACATTAAAACAAATCTGGTCAAATCCACCTAATTTCCCTCAGTACACTACATAAGTAATTACTTGGAAATGTGTCATTTGAACTCTTAATTCCAAGGGTTCATGGTTTGGTGGAGACATTTACTCAATTGTTCCTCATAATCCTTGTGATGCATTTACAGTGTTGTAATGCTCTCTAAACTACAGACAAGAAAAGTAGGAAGAAGGGACATTATGCAGGTCTCGCACACTGGAAATGAACTACAAACAATGGAGCCATAACCAAGTGGTAAATTAAAACAAATCAATCGTAGCCAATGTCAAAGGTAACGAGGTGTCTCTGCAGCTGCTTCAGGTTAGGGAAGGTGGGTCACTGCCATGCTGGAAATCTTTCACTTTCTGACCTGCAGTATAAACTTAGAATTTAAAAAGAATACAGTGTGTACTCGTCCTTAGGTTCAGCTAAATATTTCAATTTGTGCTAGTACTCTTAGTCTTAACAGAGAATGGGCTGCACTATGAAGAAATAATGTATATTTACACAGAAAGGTTTTCTTAAAGCTCGAGTTTATGGGAAAAATATTGGACTCAAACTGTTATTTAAGACGGAGTATCCTTCTAGGTCTTAAAACATGTCATTGGAGGATATTTTAACAAGCTTGAAGTATAGCAGAAATAGATGACATCCTGTTAGTTAGCAGCCAAATCTAACACGTTATATACTTGTATGGAGAGTTATTTATTTGCAGAATACTTTCTTATAAGTCACTGCCAGAAGAGCTTTTATCCCCGAGTGATCTTTCCTCTGTGGGACATCAGTTTATATCAGGGCGAAGCTTCATTATATAACACATTTATTAAGACTGAAATAAATAAATACTACAGCTGATTATTTAGTAGAAGACTATTCTATTCTAAAAATCAAGTTATTGCTTCTTTTTTATGTTTGTCTAGATAATAAATAACGAATTAGAAAAAAAAAATCTGCATCTAAAAAAGTTATTATAACAGACCTAATGTAAAGTCCACTTTGTTGTTTCGGGGCTGCTGAATGTGAGGTAAGGATGTAATGATGTAATGACGAAGAAAAACGGTAGCGTTCATAGACAAAAACTCTGAGTTTCTGACGCAGTTTTCCAGATAGTTCCAGCACTGCGGCATGAATGACTCATCATAACAATGACTAACATGACCTGCGAGCACACTTCAAGTGACAGTCAACTCAGGGATAGAATATAATTTGCTCTCACAATGATGCATCATAAAAAAAGAGAGAGAGAGAGAGATACAATTCTGCCCACCCACGATTTCAAGTACTCACAGACAGGTTTTAATGGGTTTCTAGAATAGTCCAGCCACCCGTACTCACTGCTCATACACACTGAATGCCTATGTGCATAAAGAGAGTCTGACCACTTCATTTCGCTTTTTGATTGAGTAATCCAGGAGCCGTGGCCGGTAAATAAAAAATCAAGCCTGGATTGATTTCTGAATTTTTTACCAGGAGGACATGCATTTTTCATGCACGGCTGCCACAGGGGACTGGGACAACGACCCCCAAGTGTATGAAAAGAGGATAATTTGCTACTCCTCGAAATGTTATCAACACAATCTCAAGCTCTGGATCTTAGACAATATTTGTTACTGATCTGTAATTACACCCAGTCAAAATGAAGCAGCTTTGATCTAAGCATAACTACTGGCATACTAAGAAAGAGACTAATGAAGAAGATATATTGCACATATATGCATATACGCATGTATACAAATAACTTCTGGTAAACAGACAGAGGCAAAGTCAAAAGAGGCAGATGGCAAGTGGTGTGATAAGATGCATGTGGGGGGGGGTGTGGTTTATTGTCAGGAGGTGAACAACAGGATGCTGTGTTTCTTCTACAACATGAAGCAAAAGAGGGAGTGTTTAGCCACTAGTCTACAAGCACCGTAATCGGAATCAGAGCACGGAGTGGAAGTATGTGACATGGTGCAGGACATGTATGAGGACAGTGATACACTGGTGAGGTGTGTAGTAGGAGAAGAAACATTCAAAGTGGGAGTCGGGTTACATCATGCATCAGCTCAGAGCCCCATCTTGTTTGCAGTGGTGATGGACAGGCTAGTCTCTCCATGGACTGTGATCTTTGCAGATGACATTGTGGTCTGTAGTGAGAGTAGGGAGCTGGTAGAAGAGAGTCAGGTGGAGGTATGCGCTGGAGATAAAAGGACTGAAAGTCAGCAGAAAGATAACCGAATACGTGTGTGTGTGAAGGAGGCACATAGAGAGGATCCAAGATAGGTGAGGGGTGGCACGAGTGTAGGCAGGGTGGGGTGGAGAGATTAGATGAATGTCAGGGGTGATTTTTGATAAGATTGCAGCAACAGTGAAAAGTAAGGTTTACATGATGGTAGTGAGACCTGTTCGGATGTATTGTATGGTTTGGAGACAGTGCCTCTGACAAAAAAGACACAAGGAAAATCTGGAAGTGGCAGAGCTGAAGATGTTAAAATCTTCACTGTGAGTGACCAAGAGGGACAGGTTTAGGAGTAAGTATGTCAGGGGGATAGCGCAGGTCGAGCGGTTTGGTTAGAGAGGCTGAGGTGGTTTGAACATGTTTAAAGGAGGGATAGTGAATATATTGGACAATGTTTGGTGGAAGTAGAGCCGGTCACCTACTAATCAGAAGGTTGGTGGTTCGATCCCCGTTTGCTCCAGTCTGCATGCCACACATCCTTACGCAAAATACTTACCCCAAGTTGCTCTCTGATGCATCCATCAGAGTATGAATGTGTGTGAATGTTAGATAGAAAGGGCAGCACGGTGGTTAGCACTGTGGCCTCACAGCAAGAAGGTCCTGAGTTCAATTTCACCATCAGCCCGGGTTCTTTCTGTGTGGAGTTTGCATGTTCTCCCCCATGTTTGTGTGGGTTCTCTCCGGGTACTCCGGCTTCCTCCCACAGTCCAAAGACATGCAGTTAGTGGGGATAGGTTAATTGGAAACTCTAAATTGCCCATAGGTGTGAATGTGGGAGTGAAAGTGAGTGCGAATGTTTGTCTTTGTCTATGTGTGTGTTAGCCCTGCGACAGACTGGCAATCTGTCCAGGGTGTACCCTGCTTCTTGCCCTAAGACAATTGGGATAGGCTCCAGCGTCCCCCGCGACCCTGAAAAAGGATAAGCGGAAGTGAATAGATGTTAGATAGAAAGGACTTGCAGAGGAAATGTATAGACAAAAGTGCTTTATGAATGTGAATGAGGTGAACGAGGCAAGTAAAGAAAGCTCAGAGTAGAGAAGCATAAGAACCATGCTGAATATCTTGTGGCACCAGCTGAAAGAAAATTCAACAAAGTGAAATATAATCAATCACCAAAATACACCGCTGGCCACTGAAAGTCACAGCTCTGAGACACTGATTTGATTATGGCTTTTCAAACTGAACCTTAGTTTATCAGCAGAAAAACATGCGATCCGCTTGCAGTTAACTGATGAGAAAAGCTGAAATCTGAGGTGGACTGATACTCTTTTTCCAGGCCGAGTATTTCCTTTTAAAAGGTAGAGTCCTGGGAAGTTTGTGAATCACACATGTGAGGCGTACTGTTACCAGATGTTGCAGCCTCAATGACATGCATCCCATAGCTGTGATTAACGTACTGCATTAAGCCATAAATTGTCTAGATGTGCACAAGTTACAGAATAACAGCTGTCCAAATATTGTGCATCATGTTCACTGCCCTAAAAGAAATTAGATAAAGGTCTGGTTCATCTAATCTTTCAGCTCTGGACCCTCGTTATCACTGCAGAGTTGCTTAGAACAGTGAAGGTTAGCAGCTAAGAAGCAACGCTAAAGGAAAGTCACAGCAGCATTTTGAACTTAAGAAGGCTCCTAAATTCAAAATCTACAACTCTAGAACATAACATCTTTTTTCATTCAATTATGTATTTACACAACATTAAAGTGAAGTTAAATTAGGCTAAGAGAGCTTAATTTAAACAGAAATATGCACGCCAGCTGGCTAATTATTCCAGTAAATCCAAATAACTGGCCTCCTTTCAAGGCCTCCTTCTGAAATAAATTACTAGAATTTCTGTGTATCCCCTTGTTTAATTATAATCATTACCTTACCAATATTCTCTTTGGTTTATACAATCACATTTTAGATGTTTTGCAAAGTATAATACAACAGGATAAAGGTGAACCAAAAATTGTAAAAGTATGTCAAGAAAAAACAAAGTATCAATCTGAAACTTGGGAAGTAAAAGATAGCAGATCGTTCAGCCCGAGGGCCTCATGTATGCTGTTTGAAACTGACTAGGTTTAAAGGCAAAGGCCAAACAATTCGTCTTTAGTCTCCAGCCAGCACAATGCTAACCGAAAAACAACTGCTGGTCAACCTGAGGCTACAGTCAGGCTCATCTAGAGTTTAAACAGCTGCCTCTTTGGATTACACTGCTGATTTATTTGAAACGTGGAAAGGGAGCACTGCTATTCGTATCAGGCCGAGGGCTTCAGGGAGTTGAAGCTGCTCTGCAGCCACCAGGGAACCCTTAAACAGGCTTCACACATTGTCATAGTGCTCAGTGCTGCCGGTTCCTGTTCTTTTAACTTTAAATTAAAAGCAGCATTTTTTTCTTGCTTAGCAAATTTTAATTTGTTTCAATACGAAGGAAAATTTTAATCTTTAATCCATGGGGCTCCACTATATCAAAATATCATGAAGTATATCTTAAAATGTTTTAATTCTGATGCATCTGTAAGCGACACTGATTAGATTGACTTTTAGTGACGCGACGGTCTGGACAGATGCTAAAGTGCTCCTGAAAGTGAGAGATAATTGTATGAGGGTTCAAAAACACCCTTTTTATGTATCATATCTATATTTTTATGGACATCAATCCAGCAAACAAACAAAAAGTGACAAATAAATTGGTCAAATCTGAAATCAGTTTTTGACATGTAAACTGGAGAAGCTAGCGCTAAGGACCATCTGCTTTTTCTCCAGACCTACGGGCAGTCCAAGGAATGCCTGAAACTGTAGGAAGGAAATAATAATGACGTGACTGGAACATAAATCAGATAAATAAAATAAACAAGTTGTATTTCTATATTTTTATACTTTTTTCGTTTGTTTTTGGGGGGCTTTACGGTTAGAAGTTGGACTTCAATAGTTAAAGGGCAGCAAACTCGAATGAAAATTTGCAGCATCTTAATTTTTTTCATGACAGATGAATAATGGTAGGGAATGGAAATTAACTCTATTCACTTCTATACAGTTTCTTAGTTGAATACATCAGTTCAGCATGTACATTTGTCTTAATGTACACATTTATGGGTTGTTTTAGGGGGTACTAACTTGCTTTGTGTGTGTAAGAACAGAATGGCTTTGGTTGCTTTGTTGATTTTCCTTGAATGGCTCAAGTTTTCAGTTTGCATTATCGTCTCATCTCCTCCTGATGACATCAACTGCCCTTGGCAGCACAGATGGGGCATTCATCTAAACACAGAGCTAATACAAGAAGGATGTTTAGAAGCTTTTTTTTTTCTGTTACACTAAGATTTACAGTGAGTTTCATTGTATTTGTCAGAGTCTGTTTCCTGCTTGTGTGATTTGCTGATATTGTGACAACTTGATGTGTAAGCCATGTTTCATGTGAGGAATGCTGTGGGATTTTCAGAGTGTGGTGTAATAATTGTTTGACCGTTGAATTTTTTTACCGTTTTATTTATATTTTTACACGAGTCATATATCACTTAGAATCCAGTGACTCCCCTTTCTAGTGTGTGTTTTGGATTTAGTACGTGTTCTGTTCATCAAATCATTTTAAAAACTCTTTTCTACTCTAACTATTGAATGTTTCAGGAATGTTTCAACTTCTAGTTGCACTATAAATCTTTTATATTCGCAGATACAATCAGCAGCAAATGTAAAAGCAAGCGAATAAAAGGCATCAAGGGCAACAATTGCTGGAATAGTGCTCCATTAGGACCACAGATATAATAGCAGATTGCATTCTCAGATTTCCTTTAGAATTACTTTTGCTCTCTCATAGCACTGAGTGATTTTAAACCTCCAAGGTCAACAACTTGGAGGAAGTCAAAGTGCTAGGAACTTCATCACTTCTGAATAATGATACGGGTGAGTCCGAAATGGAAAATAAAGAGGCAATTAAACGCGAATACACTTTGGCCGTGAAACAAAGGTATGGTGAGTGACGATAAGAACATTTGTGTGTTCTCAGGGTGTTTGCAAGGACAAGGTGGAGCTAAGGCAAACTAATACACACACAAAGACGTGTAATTCATACTAGTGTAAAGTCTGCGTCTAAAAAGTAAATACCATTATGCTGGGGTCATTGTGAAATACAGGCCCTGAATTCCATCCATGCAATTTTAATAGATGTTTTCTGTGGGTACTATAGTATCACACACAGCTGAGGGAGTAAAGGTTCTGTGTCGGTCATTTGGTAGAAGACAGGTGCAGCGGATACAGATATGCTCATGAGCACTGTGCCAACTGTGTGCTATTATTGTATTATTATTGCTCTACAGAAACATGGTTCCTTTTACAATATGCACAGACTGAAAACTATAATTTTGAATAGCGTTCATGTATTACATGCCACTTGGTCATATTGACATCAGGGTAGTTTATCTTTTTTTTTGTACTGAGTGGCAGAAAAAAGAAGTGATGTCTGAATGACTGTGGTTTTAAGTTTTATTTTGCCGTTAAAATGATTATACATGTCTCGTCTGGAAATGTTGCCTGTAATGTATTGTTAAAGCTTTTGAAAATAATAAGACAAAATGTTGCTGGAGCTTTAAAGTCTTTATACTTTAAACATTTAAAAACAAAGTATGTCAGGATTAAATAAGCTTTTAAATAATATTTTAAATAATAATACAGCATCTGGGATAAAAACTACAATTTGTATAACAAAAAAAATCTATTTTTCACAATATTCAAATTAAATAAACCACCAAGCTATCAATAAATTTGTAAATTGCTCTGATTGTTTCTTGAAGTGCTTGATTCTCCAGGACTCTGTGAGTCTTATATGGTAAACATGGCCACTGGAGTTCTGTCTGTTTGAATGGTGCTCTCTGTTTTTGTATTAGCCATACACAGCAGGACGCTATACAAAGTATCATTAAAGTGTTCTTTGGCTGTTTAGGAGCACTTTTGCATTTTCTAAAAATATGTGCCAGAACAGATGTGATGTCCATGCAGATCAGCACTCACATTCAACAAAATGTCATATCTTCCATTCAACCCCTCTCAGGGGCTTTGCACATCATCTACTCCAGAGATTAACTGCATCCCAAAGTGCTCTTTGAGTGGCAGTGGAGTGTCATGTGAAACAAGATACATTGAACTAAGCCAACCCAGTATTGTAATGGGGATGCACTATGTGGAAACTTCCGGCATGTGTTGAAAAGCAAGTTCCTGTGTTCTCGTTTTAGACCTGGCGCATAGTGGAACGTCTGCTTCACCTTTTGGTAGAAGCATGGCTTTCATGAACTTATTTGGTGGTGGTGGTGGTGGGGGTTCCTAGCATGGCAATGATATTAATGCCTTTTTCCTGCACAAAAGCAGTCTTAAATCTATAACATAAAATGATGCGTGTAAAATATTCATGTTCTTTGTTTTCTACATTTGCCATTAACACCAGAAATGGACACAGGAAGCTGAGCACTCATGCTAAAGCTGAGCTCACAATGCAGATGACAACTCTGTTTTTCTACACTCTGTTATGGCAACAATGTGATGGTTTATGTCTATAATTATCGTGGGTAACGCAAATGGGATTTGGTATTTCAACTCAAGGTTGAGAGGTTGCGGTTTTCCCACAAAACTGAGCTACTGTTGAAGGGTAGCCACAGAGTAAAGTGTATTTATTTATTTATACTAAAATCTTACCAGACACACAAAAAATGTGTCTGGTAAGATTTTGGTAACAGGTACTTTAAGCCAGTGTGAGTGTACATTACTCACTCTGGTAGCACAAAGTAATGAAGATTAGGATATTAGGCATAACTTTGCCTGTATTCAAATATGCTGAACCCAATTCTTCAATCAGAAATAAGCTAGATTTTTGAAAACAAGTAAACTCAACTCTACACCCAGTCCCTGAAATTTCAAGTTGAGGAAGTCGGACAAGTAGAGGACAAAAATTAAGTGGCCTAAAAAAGCCTAAAACACTGCAGAAGATAAACAATGTCTAAAAGACGTCCTTAAGAAGTAAAACAAAAAAAGAATCTGGACCTTCAGTTCATCCATCTACTGTTCAGTGATGCTTCTTCAGAGTTCAGACTCAGTGGATGGGTGGCTGTCAAGAAGCCAAGGAGGGGAAACAAGGGCTGAGCTATGCCACATTACACAAGAATTGCACTGAAACTTGAAGGTCATCTAAATTTAAAAATTCAAAGTCTTGGTTCAAATCATCATCAGTATGCAGGAGGTCAGGAGAGAGGTATAACACATGTGCAAATGTGTTCTACCTCTGTACATCTGTACACATGGTGGGGGCTCTGTCATGTTTTGGGGTTGCATTTCAGCCAGTGGTATTGGGAAGCTTGTGAATACTGATAGAGTTATGAATGGAAGAAAGTATGGCTTTACCATCTAAAAGCATTGGATTGTTGGTGGCTTCATTATTCAGCATAACAATGATCAAACACAAAACACACACCGTGTGCAGTAAAAGTGCATCTGACTAGAAAAACACACAATGGAATGATATCATTCATGGACTGGCCTCCACAGCTAACGGATCTCAGCATTACTGAAGGATCATCTTGATAGAATGGGAACAAACAACAGAAGAGCTTTGACTGTCCTTCAAGAAACCTGGAGAACTATTCCAGAAGACCACTTAAAGAAATTAGAAGAAAACGAGCTGGCAGGCTGTGCTGAACTCTCTGAGGCAAACATCTGCGCTGTGCTTTTGGTCATACCAAATACTGAAGCTTGCTAGAATTTTACAAATGCTGTCTTTGACTCGTGTGCTGTATTTTCATGTATGCTTGCAGATATGTTCATTTCCTAACAAAATATAAAGAAATAAACAGTGACTTGAGACCTTTCATTTGCATAAAACTGCAAAATGCTCATTGTATAATTTTCACTTATATTGTAGCACTTTACAGTCAGATATTTCTATTACTGCCTAGTATTCTAACCAGTCTTAATACTCCCTTTAGCCCATCATGCAGGCACTTTACCCCGTCACTGTGTCAACTTTCACAGAATTAATTGCAAGCCGGTTGTCACTGGCTGTGAAAGCAAATGAAAATCAGTCTGAACCAAGATAGGGGCTGACTTGATTATCTTCTTTACAAGTGCCTGTAGTTGATTTTGTTTATTCATTGTTATGCAGATGGAAATCTGAAAGGAGGGTTCTTGTAATTATCTTGTTAATCATACAGTGCACTAGTCTGGAAATGTCAGTGTATTGTAGGATTTAAAAAAACAGTAGATTTGACAGCACTTTAACAAACTGTTTAGTATTCATGCATGTATTGCATCTCTATGTGCGTAAATACATTTGCAATAACAGCTTTTTGTTTGTGCTGTCACAACTTTGTCAGAATCGAGAAGAATGGCTACACTTATAAAATGTACTCTGCAATTTTAAGAAAGCTTGATATAGGAGACTTAAATATATACGTTTGCTTATTATTTATTTATAGTAGCCTCCCATGCTTGTACAGAAATGCACAGACAAGAGTTCATGTATTGCAAGAAAAATAAAACCTGCATTCTCCATGTGCCACTTTTGCTTTTTTGCGTCTTCTTTGAAAAAAAAACAAAAACACATTCTACACATAGTTATCAATAATTATTGTTTTTTAAACTTTTAAGCTGGAACTTCGTTCAATGCAGCTCAAGGTTCTGCATGTTGTTCATGCACTATAACAAGAGAACTTTCTCATTCAAAGCAACAAATGTTTTGTTGACTGAAAATCAAAGAAAGATTTTATCCGCTCAAGACAGAATCTTTCTTTATTGTTTCATTTCGGGGAAAGCGGCTTGTTTTTCATCCAGTTAAAGAGGTCGATGTGAGTTACACTGCACAGATGTGGGAAAGTAATTTTGCCACAGCTCTTAAATGTTCAGGCAACTTATGTGTTCATGTGAGAAAAAAAAAGAACAAGAGAAGATGCAGAAACGCACTCCGACAGGAAAAGGAATTGCATGTCTTGTGCACTGGTGATTTTTCTTGTTCAGGAATTCCCATTTCACAGGACAGGAAGGAGTGTCCCTTGAGAACAGCATTGCATAACTAGTTAGCAGTGTTTCCAGACTGACTTTAAGACCACTGCTTTTTCTGGGCATATGGAGCCACTTTATACACATTTCTATTGTCCCGAGTGTCATAAGCCTGATGATTGAAGTTGGACTTGAACTGTTTATGATATTTCTGACTTAGAGTGGCACATTTTTTGTCATAGGAAAAGATTCAGGTTGAAGCGCATACATTTTTAAAGGCATTTGCTTAGTCTCTAGATAAAAGCAGTCACACAAACACAGGGACATGTACATCCATTTAGTGTGACTTATGCTCTTGTGGTTCACAGGGGGAAATAATCTAATGGTTTTAGGATCAACCCTGATCAAAAACACGAAAATGGTTAAAATACAGTATGAGTCATACCCACCCTACCCCTTTGCTTCCCTAGCTGTCTGTCAGGGGACTTTGTTTGGATTGTTTTGATAATTAGAATTTGGATCCCCCTCAGCTGTTAATGCAACCTTTCTGTTGGCGCCATCAGTGCTTGTTTAGTAGTAATAGTGGCTGAATTTAAAGCTGATGCCTGCAGCATGAGTGTTTGTCTCCTGAGTGATAAAGACTAAGGCAATGGTTATGCAGCTTATGGTATTTTCTGCATCTCAAGTTTGCAGCTAGTACACTTTAGGTCTGTACATAACTAGAAAGTGCTTGATGATTATATAGCAGTATAGAAATTGCTGCCTTTTATGATGGCCTGTAAAAATTACAAGACAATTTGATGACACTGTTTAATGACAATTTTGTCTCCACATGAAGCAAAAAGAGAAAACATTTGCATTTCCAAAATAATCATCATCATCATCAGCAAATATACAAACAGAAGAACACGGCACAGAAAAGACTGCCTAAAGGCTTCAGACTGGTCTAAATGTTTAGTTTACATAATCTTTTCTTTTCTGTTTGAGAGAAGATGCCCTTAAATTATTATCTTTGGTGGAGATCAAGTAAATGTTAATTATTAATGCATTTTCAGTAGTGATGGGTCCTGTGTGTCGAAGCTTCGAAGCATGCGCCGAGTAATCTCGGGGGACTTTTTGTGAAGCGCGTATGGAGGCTTGCTTTGATTACGTATGCAGTGACGTTCGAGGCCTCGCGGGCAGTCCGTACCACGTGACTGATTCAGGAACTGGCTCGCCGGTTCGCGCCAGATCCGAAATAAAATGGGCAGCAAAACACAGCTGATTCCCCCATCACATTGTGTTGTGGAATTAGATTTCGTACGTGTTACATAGTTACTTTAGCATTTCTTCATCGATGGAACCAGCAAGGAAGAGAAGATTTTCCCCTGTCTGGCAACATTTTGAGCTCATCTCTCCTAATAAGGTATGCACACAGTAATAAATATCACAAATAATAAGTACCATAATATAAATAAACAACACCACAGATCGTATAATCTGATATCTGTCTTTTGGTTCATTAAAAGGTGAAGTGTTTGCTGTGCTCCAAAGAACTTGGATACAGCAACAACACCTCATCTATGCTGAGGCATTACAGAGCCCTGCATGAAAACAAGGAGACTAACCAAGGTGGACCAAGCTCAGGTAAGTTTTTTTAGGCTGTAAGTATACAGTCATTTGATACATTTATATTCCCCATGTCATTCATTCATATTTGGGTTGTAATTACTGATATATGTAATTCCTCAATGTTGTGTTTGTTTTATCAGGGGAGAGGAATGATGTGGATGAGGCCTTGGTCAACATGGTGATAGAGGATTCTCAGCCCTTCACTATCGTGGAGGACAGTGGGTTTAGAAAGCTTGTTAAAGCTTTGAACCCTAACTATGTTCTCCCCACAAGGAAGGTGTGTATCTTAAAATATGAAGCATGTTTCCATTTTGCCTATATTTCCATATTAAGAGCTGTTCTTTCTTTTGTTTAGGCTTTGAAAGCTATGGTGGACCAAAGATAC
>VOQK01026476.1:0-13125 GCA_015052645.1 Benitochromis conjunctus
TCATGGAGTTTAAAACGGTGGAATAAATGAACTGTGTGTGTGTGTGTGTGTGTGTGTGTGTGTGTGTGTGTGTGTGTGTGTGTGTGTGTGTGTGTTTCTGGCTATTTTTTCACTGCAGTTTCTGAATGAATCAGAGAAAGAATAATAATTATCATCTCAACATGAGAAATTATAATCATAGCCTTAATATTAGTACTCACACATGTGGTCAAATTCTTGAGGGGAGACTGCCAAACTATTGGAGTGGGAATGAACAAAAAAAGGGGGGGAAAACTCCCAGGATTTTTGGGTGGCACTGCATTTAAAACACTGAGCCACAACCACAAGATAATTAACAGCATGCAGAAGGCCACTTGAATTGGTTATATAGTAGATTCAACAAAGATTCACGGCAGAAGTGAAAATCGACTGTCATTCATAGGAGCGTCGTCAGAGCAGGTAGCTCCACAGTTTTCATTGGGTCTCCTTTCAGCGTCAAACCAGGAATCTTTCGGCTGTCAGGCAAATGTGCAAACCACTGCACTATGGAACTATCTAAGTTTAAAACCAGTGGCGGTTGTGGGTATTAATGATTTTTATACTCTTTTGCCTTTAAATGTGACTAAAGGTGTTACTGTGTGCAAAAATTTGAGACTTCTTGTCATCTAAAACTGTTGGAAAAAAAGAAGCAGCCATATTAAATCTCTATCAGAAGTGGTTTTCACTGCTAATGACCAAAATTGAATCTGAATGGCTACATGCTCAGCCAAGTCAACAGCTGTCAAACATCTAGTATGCAACTGAGGACAGATAAAACTATAAACTCTCTCATGCACATACAGGCGCACACATGGCAGTAAAATGGTTTCGTCCAGTAGCTCCTCTAATACAGGTCAAAGTCATCATGTAGCCACATTAATATGCATGTCATTCTCCACAGCTGGCTGCAAAATGCACACATGTGTGGGTGCACACACTCACATTACATCATCCTTTAAAAAAAAAAAACCCACAGCAGCCAGTCATGAAGCCAGTGTGTAAATGCTGGCCAGCTGACAGACAAACACACTTAAACACAGATCAGAGCCAGAAGCAGCAGTGGACACACACACTTAAACCAGACACACATATACACACTTAGATTGCACAAACTTGCATCCCGCAGCCTCCAGCACCGCGGGGCACCGCTGCCACATCTGTGCCCATTTCAAACACCTCGGCTGTGGGCAGCGGGGGTGAGAGAGCGCCCTGAGCGGCTGGCATTGGCTGGCGTGGCCTTGGCGGTGAATGGCGTGGAAGGGAAAAGCAGCCAGAGGATGACAGGAGAGACAGAGGGAAGAAAAAGACAAGACCGTAGGAAGAAAGGAAAGAAAGAATAATGTCAAAGGGAGGACGACGATAGGATAACATTACAGGGGAGATTAGTTTCAATTAAAGAGGAAACAGAAAGGCCAGCTAAGGACAAAAGAGCAGGCGGTAGTAAATATGAATATATGGGCAAATAGGTGGGATGAAATCATAAAGAATATCAGAGGTCTTGATATAGATACTGGAAAAAAAGGACGGAATGGTGCAAAAATAGACAGAAAGATAATGGAGGGGTGCCGGTAGTGCCCGTTGTGAGGACGGGTGCAGGGCACTGGCAGGTGGCACTGAGGCCAGGCTGTCCAGTGACCATCAGCCGCACTGTTGTGTATGTGTGTGTGTATGTGTGTGCGTGTGTGTGTGTGAGTGCGCCAGGGACAGAAGAAAGGCTCGGGCGCCATTTTGGCTCTGTTGGAGCTGTTGCTGGGCTGGGCACTGGCCTGGTGGCACAGAGTGGGCAGTGTGTGTGTGTGTGTGTGTTGTGTTGCATTATGTTGTGGCATGCTTAACAGGATTAGAGGTGACCTAGTGAGGTCCAGTTGGTATCGGGACCATGGCACAGCGGCGCGCATGTGTGTTTATGTGTGTGTGGTTTGTATAATAGGATTAGCTGTTACCTGGTGCGGTACAGTTGGTGTGCTGGTCTGAACTGGACTGGACTGGGCTGAGCTGGGCAGGAGCTGGACAGAGGGGAGCACTGTGTGTGTGTGAGTGTGGTGGCATGTATAATAGGATTAGGTACTACCTGGTGAGGTGCAGTTGGCGCTGGGCATTTGCCAGCTGTTCTGCTAGGCTCAGGGCTTCGGCCTGCCATTGGCTCCCATCCTTTTGGACCGCCTCCAGATGCTGCCGACAGCCAACCAGCTCGGAGCTCAGCCTTTCCACTTCCTGTCCCGCAGAGATGGAAGAAGAGAGGAGGTGAGGAAATCTTTCACAACAACCCACCTCATGCCCTCAGATGAACAAAACATTAAAGCCTGGTTACAACAACATGTAGAAACTGAGCAGGACAAGAAAAAGACGCCGGGTTTGATCGTCTGAACCTCAAAATAGAAATGTATTTCAGTTGGTCAAGCAATAGTTTGACATATCAGAGCAATACATTTTCTAAATAAAGTATAACTTGTATTTTACTAACACAGAATATCCAGCATTCATTATTTAAATATAAAGGGACAGTTCACCCAAAAATCAATCAGAACCTTTAATGCCATTTATTCATATAGATTGTACATTGTTTTGGTGCGCCTTGCTCATTTTTTGAGGTATGTAGAAATGTCTGCCTTCTCTAGAAAATAAAGGAGCTAAATGGAATTTGGCTTGTGCACTTGAAATACATTTGAAAAACACAAAATATATTTCTAGAAATCATAACAGAATTATCCCAAACTACTTGTTACCACTAATACTTCCTCATGTAGAGTGGTGCGGCTGCCAGCTTTCTTTTAGCAGCCAGGTCATGACTTCTGTAGAGAGAAGTTAATGCCAAGTCTCTCAAATGCATTTCTGGGGGCTTTGAGCACCACAAGGAAAATGTCATTTAGCTGTATTATATTCACAAGAAGGCAGACATTTCTACAGTTCACACTGAAACAATTTCTATGGCTTAATATCTCTAAAGGCTGAAGGAAAAGTATGCAAATTTGATTTTGGTGTGAACTGTCTCTTTAACAGTTTGGATAATTGATGTTTCTGCAAATAACTTAAGAATAATTTGGAAAATGTTAGTTTTAACATGAAATTTGTTTGCTATGCGTCGTAGCAGACCCTCAAAAAAAGAAAAATAAAGACTGTTTATTAAATAATCAACTCTACAAAATACTGGGTCAGTAGCTGACTTAAACAAATATCAAATTAATCAAATAAATCCTATCTAATCAATACACCGGCACATACCTGTGCCGCCTTTTCCATCTGTCTGCTGGTCTTGGCGTGGAGCTCTCTGAGCTCTCGTTCTGCCTCCTGTTTCTTCAGCGCGGCCTGGCTGAGCTGATACCTCAGATCCACACATACCTATAGATGAATAATCCTCATTAAACACAGACGGTCTTTTAATTAACAAGTATAACTTCACATCCAATGCTTCATCATTTATTGATTTTCTTTTTATTATCCTATCATGTCTTTACTTTGAAAATCACCCATCTAAACCATCAGACTGTTTTTTTTCCAGGCTCACTGTTTTTACACTCGTCTATTTGACTAGTTTCACATTTCACCATCCCTGAAAGCGCCTACTAATTCAGTCTTTCACCAAAAACATTAAAGCACTGTGCTGTTTAATCTCTAATCGTCCCCTAGAAAGATGCAGAAACAAACAAAAATAAGACACATTTATAAAGTTGTGAGAACCTCTTTGAATTATGCGAAAGATTTGGATCTGGCTGTTTGTTGTAAACCATGTAGGTTTTTTTTTTTTTTTCAGATTTGTAAAATGATATGAGGGTTGAATTTTCTGTGAACTCACACACTTTGTTTGTCTTGTTGATTTTTTCTGAAGTCTTTTTCAGCTTGTCGATTGCCATGTGTTGAACGAGAGCAGCAGATTGCTGTTCGCTTTTCTTTTGATTCACTCGGTTTCTTTTTGTTTTTGTTTGTGTTCTTGAATTGTTCAAAATAAATACAAATATTAATGAAAGAAAAATATGCTCTTGCATTTACGTGTTCAAAAACAGAATCTAAAAAGTAGGAATAGATTATCTTTTGCTGCCATCCAGTGGATTTAGAAATTAAATGCAAGCAGATAGTCGAGCATGTGGGTCCTTAAAATTAACAGTTCTACTTTTTTAAACAACGACAAAAGAGCTTTTTGCTCTTTCATTCCAATGTTTCTAAAGCCGAACCCTGGCTCGTGTTTATTTGAAATGCTCATCTAGCCACCAATAAAAAATGAGAAGACATAGTGACTCAAAGTTTTCTTGCACAAACCGCATCCTATACCTGTGTGTTTTCTTGTTCCTGGCTGGTAAGTGTGCGGAGAGTGTCCTCCAGCTGACTGGTTAGTGAACTCTTGTCTCTGTGAGCTCTGTCCAGCTGTCCTTCCAACTCAGCGACACGCTGGGAAAGGCCAGACACCTGACAGACAAACACAGTACACCATTCGAGTGGCCATTTCACTGCAGCGTCAATCAGAACTCAAGTAAAATGTCCTGTAAATACAAACACTTGCATTCTATGAATTTTATTTAGGGTATCATTACTAAACATAACAGACATAAACTCTGAAGTACAAGAAATATACAACAGCTATTGCAAAAGCAATGACTCAGTTTCCTACTTTTTCCTACTTAATGCTTCATTAAATGAGTATGTTTTTATTTGTCTGTTAATATATTTATTTACAGTATTTTACCGGCGAATGAACGGACTAATTCTTCTCTAATTCACTTCTTCTGCGAATTTCCCAACTCTGGGACTAATAAGGGCATCTTATCATGTACATGAAAAAGAAAGACTAACTGTATTCTTCAGCTCCTCTTTTTGTTTACGGGCCTCTGCTCGGCCCTCGCCTCTGGCCTCAGCCAGTCTCTGCTGCAAACCGTGTGCGTCTCGGTCGAGCTGTTCTCTCAGTCGAGCCAGCTCCCTGGACAACTGCTCGCACTGCACCTCCACCTGCATGTGTACAGACACAGAAGGGTTAACAGAGTAATAACCAGCTGTATTAGAACACAGAAAACAAAAAATGGTGAATGGTTGATGAATACATGAAACCTCAATTTGGCATCAATTTAAAGTTACTGGCAATGTTCGAGCGCCCTCTAGTGGACATATGATGATAGTGGTATTCCCATAAGCTTGCATATATAACAGTGTGTGTAGCTTATAAATAAATCTGAGCATTAACAAATGAAATGTATTCTAAATATTAAATATATTAAGCAAAGATGGCGGTCAGCTGGAAAGTTGTGTGTGCATGTTTCTCTGACCCTAGCTTTCTGCAGGCTTGCTTCCTCTGCCATTTCCACGGCCTGTTTGACCTGCAGACAGGCTGACCACTCTCTCTGTTGTGCCTCTTGCTGACTGGTCCTCACAGCACGCAGAGCCACCAGTAACTCATCACGCTCTCTGAAAAATCAGACAAAAAACCGCCCAAAACGTATGAATTAAAAGCAGAATCTGGATGGTACGTTTAACTAATTCTAAAGTAATGCTATGGTTTACACAGTCAGTGTGCTGCTGCTAACTTCTGAGTGATTCTGTAGGACGCATTTGTTACCACTGACTTTGTGAGCCTGTCAATAGCCTGGACATGCAGGTTTGTGTGAGTCCCAGCCAACACAGCTTCATGCTGTGCACACTTCAGGCACAATCCTGCCACACGAGGAGCTCCATCAGCCTTCAGTGCATCTGCGGCCTGCTTCTCCCTGTGTCTCAGGCGAAGCTTCACCTCCTCGCACTCCTTCTGACTGACTGACAGATCCTTTCTGAAGATATGAGAGAGGGAAAAGTGTTCTAAAAACAATGAATGATAATTGATTTTTTACAGACATAAAGTACATTTGCTAGGGTTAAAAATGACTAAGGTTTTGAAACAGAGGGGTCGGGAATAGAAGATGGGCTTGGTATAAAAATGTAGGTAAGCTATGACGTGTTTTAACCAGCCTATCAGAAACTGACTTTTTACATTTTTCTCCAGTGAATTACCAGAAGACAGATAAAAAATTCAAGTCAGAAATGGTTGTTTCTGTGGCACTGCATCATTGACAGCAAATAGTAGTTTGGCTATTGAAACTACATGTTGATGCTCAAAGTTGGTTATTGAAAAACTCATGCTGAACAAAAACGTTGTATGTTTTGCACTGTGACACTGAGTGGGTGTCCACTTGATCTGGTTGCAGTTTTAAATAGAGCATAAATGTCTTTCTCAGCCCTGAAAATTTTATGGTCAGCTCAAAAATGCTAGAAAAAATAACAAGGACAAAAGACCATTTTGTTTTTAACCAACTCCTCTGCACTTGTAACATGGAAAAAAAAAAAATTTTAAGTACAAAATAAAAATTTTCCAGGGTGTCATTAAACATACTAAAGTGACTAAACAACAACAACAAAAAATCTGCAGACTCTGAGGGCGTCAAGTGGGAGGAACTGACCTTTTCATCAAGGAATGACCCAGATGAGTGCTGCTCGTTTGATGCCACAAAGAACTAACCTGAGAGAGATGACCTGCGCCTCCAAGCTTTCCATCTGGGCCTGGTAGATCACCTTCACTTTTTCCTGATGAGCACAAACATCTGAATCTAACTTTGGAACACAGTGGATAACTGAACGCAATTAAATATATTGCAACAGTTTCCTATAAAAATGTATTAAAAACAGAATTAATGTTTTTACTGTTAAAGTTTTATTGGAGGAAATTAGCAAAAGACAAATCTTAAAATACAATCTGGGACCATTGTGCATTATTGTGACACATAAAATCTGATGAACACTGAGGTAAAAGAGAACCGAACAGCAACCAGTAGAGACTCATCCTTCCTACCAGCTCATTTTTCCATGTGCTGTGTTCTTCTTTCTGTAGCACACTGTGGTCTCTAATGGAGGCTATGTGGCTGTTGTCGATGACTTCGTTCATCTGAAGAACAACATTGGAACAGGTGACTCAATCTTTCATTGAGATCTTTAATTTGAAAGATGCTTTTATGATGCTTAAATTCAGTCTGTTGAACAATAAAAACTTGGCTACTTTAATTTTATATTCTAAGTGTCTCTCTACTGAAAGTGTCCAGAGAAAACTAGATGACTAATGCAACAGTCACAATATAGTGGGAAAATAGTGTTTGGAGACCATAGCATGACTACGATTAATGCAAAGGGCTTGCAATCTCACTGCATCCTCAAAGCCTCAGTTGCCGTTGTCAAAGCAACTCTGGGGTGTCAAGGCAGCGAAGAAATGACCAAAAGACATATCTGTAGTACTCTCCTCTGACATACCAACCCTCTGCATGTCCTCCTTCACTACATCTATAAATCTTATGTGTGGTCTTTCTCTTTTCCTCCTGCCTAGCAGCTTCATATTCAAAATCCTTTGTGATATAAATTCATTGTCCCTTCTCTGCACATGTCCAAACCATCTAGTTGCAAGGAAGTCCTATTTTTATTTAAGTGTGACTGATCCGTAAGGCAACCTCACAGTCTTTTTTATTCACACATTATGTTTGTACTATATGTGCCTTCACTGTTACATACATTACCATTTTCACGAACACAAAAATCATACCAATGATTTTCACACACGCACAAATTACCATGGAGTTTCGAATCGTGTAATCTTTTAGGGATTCATCCACAGCTTTGGCTTTCAGTTCTGAACGTAACTTCTCATTTTCCACCACCACTACTCTGATCCGCTGTTTCATTCCCTGCAGCTCCTCCTGAAGTCACACAAACAGAGAAGCCGATTAACATCCGTTCAAATGAGCGCACTGGTGATGAAGGACGCACACACGCGTACATTTGTGCACACAGACCTTACAGAATTTTACTTCGGCTTCCAGATGTTGAATGTATTCTGACTTGTGAAATACTGGAACCAAATCTTGAAAGCCAGGTAAACTGGACTTCCCCTCCTGCTGCACTCCCTCAAAAGGGAAAGAAGAGTGAAAAATAAAAGCCAAAGCACAGAAGAGTGGCAAGTGAAGTCAGTTTTTAGTTCATTTTAGCTTTCATTAGTTTTCAAAGAGGCGTAGCACATTTCACTTTTTAAAAAATTATTTCTTCCGGTTCATTTTTTTTATTATTAGAAAGTGAGTCGTATTTGTCTGTGACAAATTTTAACAAATTTACAAGCCTTCCTGTCCTGATGCTTGCTAGAATGACAAAGACTAAAAGTAAGGGCCTTTCCTGTTTATTTTAATTTTTTTCACTTCGTTTTCACACCAAGTTTTAGTTTTTTATTTGATTTTAGCGAACTATAAAAACTTGGTACATTCAAGTATGGAGAATGGTTCCTAGTTTGAGTGATAATTCTGTAACAGGCCTTCGTCTGATCTAACGCATTCAAATGTTAAACCATGCAAAACTGCTCACTCTACCTTGGATGGAGACTGTTTCTTGGAAGGGGAGACAGGTGTGGGAATTTCTCTGCCCTGCTTCAGCAGAAGGCTCTTCAGCTGATTAACTAGAAAAGACATAAAAAAAATAAGCATCTATGCAAACACATAAACTTTGTGTAAAAAGACTGAGAGGGGAAATCTCTCGATGGCCCACTATAAAGGCTGAGTTTCTTTCAGATAACTGAATTACAACTAATTACTGAGTCTTGATGCAGAAACGTTTCATCACTTGTCCTAGTGACTTCTTCGGTCTCAGCTGACTGCACGTTTCCCAACCTTATAAGCAGTACAACTGCATAATTTAGCACCATTGCTTAACATTGAGGTAACCACGAGATCAGTTTTAGAGCAAACATCATCCCCACGGACACAGCAGCCAGGGAAGCAAAAGAACGTCATATCAAAGAGCACCTTATTAAAATGTGGTTATCCCAGGTTGGTTAGTCAAAGCTGGGAAGAATGCTATGAGCGATCCAGGAGAGAAGAAGGCCAACTGCTGCCTAAGGAAACAATCTGATCTCGTATGTGTCAGGAGTATCAGAACAACTGAGATGCATTTTTCTTTTTTCAAAACACCATGTCTCTGTGGTTTCCAAAATCAAAAGACAATATGCCAAACAGCGGTCCACCTCAGTGATTGGGTGCCCCAGCACAGACACAGGATTACAGTACATGCAGCTGCCAAGACAACTGCAGTAAATTATACATCAGAGAACCCAAAGAACCACTGGCAGACGAGACAACACAGAATATTTAGTTTGTCAAGCCAAGACTCTGCATGTATTTATACCTACAGGCTAGTGGCCATTCTTTCAATGTTGAGGAGGTTTGCATCCCGGGCAGGGAGGAACACTTGGTTATGTAAAAAGGGAGGTGACCATTTTTTAACACTGGAGGGGGCCTAAGAGTACATCTTTCACAATCTTGCAATGCTATGATTTTAGCCACTCCTCACTGATCAGTGGTCATGACAGTTTGCACATTAACAATCACAGAACGGAGCTCGTTGCACATTGTTAGTCAGTGGAGCCAATTTCCATCATTATGCAACTATACTGTTTATAAGGTTGAGAAAGCCTGCAGTCAGTGGAAAAAGTTACTTGGATGAGTGGTGAAAGGTTTCTTCCAATGAAATGCTTACAAATGAACAGAATCAACTTTTAGGTATTCACTGAGTCACCTGCTTCACTCTGTGACTTTTGGTTCCATGCAGCCTTGTCCTCTTCGGCCATGGTTGTGAAATGGTCTTCATCGCCACCTCTGACCTCCTCCACCTCCTCTCCATCAGGGTCCAGTGGCTGCAGAGCACTGCTCAGATGCTGGATGCTTTGGTTGGACCACTCTGATTTGAGCATACACATAGATGCCAGTGTAACACAGTATATCATTTATTTGATGAAATGTAAAGACAACAAAAGAAGTCATGTTTATACAGCATACAAATACACCACCAGTGTTGTGTACACAAAGGTAAGCAGGTGGCACTTGCACAAAAACTAAGCTGTAAAATCTCAATTTCACCCATTTATTTTAGCCAATCAGTAACCAAAGTAATGCAAAGCTTTTATTTTTCCTAGGGCAGGCGTCCTAAAATGAAAGCTTTAGAGCAGGGGTGGCAATCATAAGGCCTGGGGTCCACAATCGACCCAGCAAAAGCTCCAAACTTCCCCCATGATCATTCATACTACGCCAAAGTAAATTTCTGCAATTTTACACATTTACGTCTTATAATTTCAGCCCAAAGAGTCATGCTGACAGATTTCTTTCATTTACTACAGTAGCATTTCTCCGTAGTGTGGAAAAACCGAGAAATACTATTGAAATAGCACTTATTTTTTATATTAACAAATCTCGGGGATTAAATATGTAATTAAACTTCTGCACACTGGCAGCAAGGGCAGTTTCCCTGGTCCGGTACACATGAGATCAAAGCTTACGTGGCCCATGATGATAAATGTCTCTTTTTTAGCTGCACTTTGAGCGCCTGGATTCAGAATCTGAAGCTTCACTTTATTGTCAGCTTGTGTTTTCTTTTGGTTTCAGATTGCACTGACATTTATGTTCTGTGAAGTGTCCTCATCTGCTGCTCCAGCAGCAACAGGTGGCAGTCATGTGCCTTTCACCTGCACTTTTCCACCAATAATAGTTATTTTCGGTAACACATCTCTAGAAGATAATGCTCAGATAATGGCCGTCAGAGCCCCAATGGGCTTAAATGTAAGACAATGAGTCGGCTTCATCTTACTGTGTGCTAATTAACCATCCGTCAACCACCGTCTCTTGAGCTGCCCATTCAAACAGGTTAGCAAACGTAGCACGATAAAACAATAACATACGCCTCAGCTCCTTCTGCATGGAGCTCGGGTGCTCTGCTTCATCTTCATCCGAGTCTGTCGGTCTCATGGATGCTTAAACGTCGTTAAATCACACTGTTATCTAAGGAAACATGCTAGGCTACGCACAACAACCAAAACAACAACCATCACGACGTAACGACGTAACGGTCGTCAAGTCCCGATGGAGGTGTGCTTTGTTTATTAACCAGCATCTCCCGAGAACAGTTCCCCTGTTCTATGTAGTGAATTTTAAATTGTACGTCACCGCCCCTGCGAGAAATCATATCAGCTTGTACCCTAAATACAAAACGAGTCAACCGTTAGCTTACGGGCCAGGCGTCCGTAAACACACGTAGCTGATGGGAGTTGTAGTTGTTTTTTGTAGTAGCGATACAAAAGCGAGCGCTTAAAGACGAAGCGTTTTTTTGTTTTGTTTTGTTTTGGGGGGATTTTTTAACTTTCCTGAACAAGTGGCGGTTGTGAGATTACAGAAATGTTTTAATCGACGCCAGCTGGCAGCACTTAATGTTAAAATAGCTTCCTTGGTATTTATAAACGGCAAATACGAGTAGTACACCATATTTTAAAGTAGTATACGTTTATTTATTGCTCTTTTAGAAAGAGATACAAACGTGACAAGTATATGTTATAATGTTAACGACATCGCCCTTGTTAGATGTGACAAAATGTAACTTTTAATCATCTCTGTGGGGGAAATTTACTGCTGCAGTGGAGACTATGATGTAGATGAAAATATAAACAACTAAAATAGCCAAATGCAGTTTGTTTTGTTCAGCTAAAATCACCTCAGGGAAAGTTAAGAGACCTGAAACTACAAGGTTAATGACCTGTAGCATGGTTTTTGCTGTGATCTGTAGCCCATCGGTTTCACTTCTCTTATCATTGTTTTCTAGACAGTCCAGTGACGCACTGTTGAGCACTCCTAGCATGCCCATACTTACACACAATGATAGGATTAGTGATACAAATTAACAACTCCGCGATCGCATGTTGGATTACTCGGAATTACTTTTATAAAACAGGACATCAGGTTATGAAACTGTGGAAATTTCACAGATGTACATCTGTAACACTTTCACTTCCTATATTAAAATAATTAGCTTATGAAGCACACTGATGTAGCTGTAAACCAAGATGAGGCCATTTTTAGATATCCTTTACTGCATTTGTCATGTATGAGGTAATTGGGGGTGAAATGTAACACAGCTATATTCACATTAGGCATTTTAATAATAGGAAATATAAATACAGCACATGTATGTTTTTGTTTTATGATTTTACTGGTAATCAAAACTTGCTTGATGATTTACAGTAATCTGCTAAAGTTTGTTCACGAATGACGGTCTTGAGATGTGGCTGAAAGCACAGAGGAAAACTGAATTAGCAAATCTAACTTTCAGTTAGAAATTTTTATTTTAAGCTACCAATAATCAGGCTGGTTACGATAAAACACAATTATATGAAGGATAATTCTGATCCTGACACCTCTCTGTATATACTGTGAATTTTACAGCTGTGATATTTTATGGGTAACTTTAAATTAATATTTACTTTTAAAGACCATACATAGTTAACAAATGAATGAGCAAACACTTTAAGTGTTCCCTTATATGTGTTTTTGTCAGCTTACGAATGCCCAATAAACAGGGTTAGATCTACTTCGTGTGTCATGTACAAATTGTACTTTATATACTTCGTGAATTATAATTTTAATGGTGTATGTGAAGAGCCTGAGAATGGCGTTAATAATCAGTCAAACATGCTGTGTTCTGCGTATTTCACCTCACTCTATAACCCAAATCTGAATCCCGCCTCAATTTCCAGGAATTTTACAATACTTGAGAGTTTTAAATGGGCCAAAAGAAAACCAACTTAGTTGGTGGGTGTTCATATGATACTGTTCGGGTGAATGGGCGTGCCTTTTGTTTGCCGTTGTTACAAAAGGGTCAGACAAAGGTAACCATGGATACACCCTCTTCCTATTGCACAACAGCAGATAACTTCCTGTCGAATGAGCTTCAGCTGTACTTTTGAGTTTTGCGACATGTCAGTTTTCAAAAGAAGAGGCAGTGAGTCAGATTCATTCATGAACAGACATTGTGCCGTGATCTTGGTTTGACATTTTCATTCATAGTTTATTGACGACAGCTTAAACACAGAGTTTGGGTAGCTGTTTTTTCCAGTGTAAATTAGAGCGTTTTGCAGTCTTGCAGAAATACCACAAACGTCAAGATGAAAACTTTTCTTGTATAAGCCCTGTGGTTACATATTTGAGAGTTTGATATCGTCTTGATAAAGAGGCTACAAGTAAAAGGTCACCAAACTTCCAAGTGCACCAAAGCTCCTCTTTCACTGCCTTTTCAAGGACGTAC